>CAUYSK010058854.1:0-148202 GCA_963575035.1 Avahi laniger | reverse complement strand
GTTTATCCATGCATGGTTTTGTAGCGTCATTCATTTGTAATTTGAAAATACTGGTTCAGTGAATTACATAAGGTTTTCAAATACTGACATATTTTGTTAAACAATATATTTTCTAAAATCACATTTGTGTTTTTTTTTTTTTTTTATTTGAGACAGAGTCCCACTTTGTTGCCCGGGCTAGAGTGAGTGCCGTGGCATCAGCCTAGCTCACAGCAACCTCAGACTCCTGGGCTCAAGCGATCCTCCTGCGTCAGCCTCCCGAGTAGCTGGGACTACAGGCATGTGCCACCATGCCCGGCTAATTTTTTTCTATATATTTTTAGCTGTCCAATTAATTTCTTTCTATTTTTGGTAGAGACGGGGTCTTGCTCTTGCTCAGGCTGGTCTCGAACTCCTGAGCTCAAACAATTCGCCCGCCTTGGCCTCCCAGAGAGCTAGGATTACAGGCGTGAGCCACCGCGCCCGGCAAATCCCATAGATTTTGATACATTGTGTCCCCTTTGTTATTTAGTGTGAAGAATCTTTTGGTTTCCATATTTATTTCCTCCTTCACCCAATAATCATTCAGTAGTAGGTTGTTTAATTCCATGATTTTGTGCAGAGTTGAGTGTTTCTGTGGGAATTGATTTCTAATTTTATTCCACTATGGTCTGAGAAGATACATGGTATAATTTCTATTTTTTAAAATTTGTTGAGACATGTTTTTTGGCCTAGGATATGATCAGTCTTAGGGAATATTCCATGAGCTGATGAGAAGCATATATACTCAGTGGTTTTGGGGTAGAATGTTCTATAATGTCTGTTAGGCCCTTTTCTTCTAGAGTTCTGGGTAAGTCCACCATTTCTTTGTTTATTTTCAGCTTGGAGGATCTGTCCTGTTCTGTCAGTGGGGTGTTGAAGTCCCTGGCTATTATGATGCTGCTATTTATCATTTTGTTAGATCAAGTAGGTTTGCATTGTGAATTTGGGCATACCTGTGTTATTTAGGTGCATAGATATTTAGCATTGTTCTGTCTTCTTGTTGAATTGTTCCCTTCATCATTGTATAATGACCATCTTTGTCTTTCTTCACTTTAGCTGATTTGTTATCTGTTATGAAAATGGCTACACCAGCTTTCTTTTGGTTTCCATTAGTGTGTAATATTGTTTTCCATACCTTCACCTTGAGTCTGAATGAGTCCTTGTGGGTTAGATGTGTTTCCTAACAGCAGATACTTGGCTTGTATTTTTTAATCTATTCAGCCAGCCTATGCCTCCTGAGTGGGGAGTTCAAGCCATTCACATTTGTTGAAAGAATTGATAAGTGGGGTGGATTTTCGTTCATCCTGTTGCGTAGGATTTTATTGTTTTTTTTTTTCCTCACTTGAGCCATTATGGTATCTGGGCTCTGACCTTAAGCTTTTGGTTGATTTTATATCAATGGATGACCATTGTGCTGATCTGTATATAATGCAGTTCCGAATACTTCCTGCAGGGCCGGTCTGGTCTCGACAAATGCCTTCAGTGTTTGTTTGTCTGAGAAAGTCTTTATTTCTCCTTTGTATGAGAAACTTAGTTTTGCAGGGTATAAAGTTCTAGCCTAGCCATTATTCTGTTTAAGACTGAGAATTGGCCCCAGTCCCTTCTGGCTTATAAGGTATCAGTTGAGAAGTCTGCAGTTAGTCTGATTGGTTTTCCTTTGTAAGTTACCTGTTTCTTTCACCCCATGGCTCATAGGAGTGCCTCTTTCATGTTTATTTTTGCCCTCTGATGACTATGTGTTGTGGCCATTGCCTCTTCATGATGAATCTCCCAGGGGTTCTTTGAGCTTCTTTTACCTGGACATCTAGATTTCTAGCAAGGCCAGAGAAATTTTCCTCAATTATTCCCTCAAATAGGTTTCTAACCCTTGTGTATTTTCTTCTTCGCCTATGCTTCTTATGTTAGGCCCTTTTACATAATCCCATATTTCTTGTAGGTTTTATTTGTTCCTCTTATTTCTCAGTTCTTTCTCTGTGACTGACTTGTTTAACTCATAGATGTTGTCTTCAAGCTCTGAGATTCTTTCTTCTGCCTGATCTAGCCTATTCTTAAGGCTTTCCAGTGTATTTTATATTTCGTTGAATGGATTTTTCATTTCTAGCAGTTCTGTTTGATTTTTTTTTTGATAATTAGATTTCCTTAGTATATTTTTCATTAGTTTCCTGCATCGGTTTTGTGGTTTCTTTGTGTTTGGTTTCTGTTTTTTCTTGTATTTCATTGAAATTCCTTAAAATCCATATTCAAAATTCTTCATCTGTCATTTCAGTTTTTTCGTTTTGGTTGGTATCAATTGGTAAGCAGTTGTTGTTTTCTTTTGGGGGTGTCCTTTTGCTCTGATTTTTCATGTTTCTGGAGTTCTTTCTCTGATTCCTTCTCATCTGGTCTCTCAGTCAAGACCTGGGGGTTCTAGGCCTGGCTTAAGGGCCTGTGTCTGGGTCCCTGAAGATTAATCCCTGAGCATGCCAGGGAAAACAGTGCTGATCCTGAGTTGCCTGTGGGGTGTTCTAGCAGGTTTGGTATACTTCTTGGGTTACATCTGACCTGCTGTCTTCAACTCTTCACAACAGTATGTAGTGAATTAGGTTCCCCAGCTTAATATCCATGATGGTGGGTGGTACTTGTGAGTACAAATCAGCCACTCCCTGTTTGCTAGGGTTGGAAGCTGCTATACTTAGCTATGGGGTTGTTCCCCCTGTCATTGATTGATGTTTGCATGGAAGAGCCAGCTTCCAGGATGGTCTTTTGTACTCTTGGTAAACTCTGGTCTCCCAGGCGGGCACACAAATGCCCCAAACTTTAGGAAGGGCCTGTAGCTCCCAGGGGTTTGCTTGATGTGGAGGGAGGAGCAAGAAAAATTGTGGCTGGATTGCAGGAGCCTGAAAGGTTTTTCAAAGCCACAGCAAGACTCAGAACACTAGAGGGGACCACTGGTAGGAGGGTCAGAACAAGCTGTCCAAACTGGGAGCGCTGTTCATGGGGAAGGGGCCTAAATGCCTATATGCTGAGGCCCCAGGCTGGTGTCTTTCAACCCTTATCCAATAGTGCAATTTTTCTATGGGCAGGGGTAGGCACTCCCCCAAATGATTACTCCTTGGACACCCTCACACCCTGTGAAATTGATTCAGTAAATGCTGTAAAGGGCATGCAAATTGACCTCCCTGTCAGTAGGTGGCCCTTGCCAGAAGGAACAAGCTGCAGTGTTATTTTTGGGTCCTATGACTGTTCTAGTTCCTCAGGAGAAGCACTGGAATGCTCCAGGTGCTTGATGGAGTCCTGAAACTTCCAGGTGAGTCCTTATTCTCTGTCACAGCAGAGGTGGGTAGGAGAGTGTGGCTAGGTGGGGCTGGGTTGGATGAGCTTTCCCTCAGGCTCTACAAAAGCTCGCAAGGTAACTGTTTTGGCAGGGGTCAAAGGTCTGTTCCCAGCTTCTGGTCAAAGCTGCCAAGGAGGGACTGAAGTGGCCCCACCCAACTAGAGAGTCTGCTTTTGGAGGAGGGGCTGTCTGAGATTCACAGTCTGACAGTCTGCAGTGGGCCTCGCTCCTCCTCTCCCGACTCCTCTGTTCCATGTTTTTTTTTTTTTTTTTTTGAGACAGAGTCTCACTCTCTTGCCCAGGCTAGAGTGCTGTGGCGTCAGCCTAGCTGACAGCAACCTCAAACTCCTGGGCTCAAGCAATCCTCCTGCCTCAGCCTCCCATCCATGTGTTTTTTTGACAGCTGCTGGCAGGCACAAGCTCAGGCCAGCCAAGCACCCCCATGACTGTGCTGTGGGCTGGGAGGTTTCCCGCCCAGGATCTGGGCCCGAGCTATGACTGCAGCTCTCCTATGTGGAAAGGGGTGCCCTGCGAGCATGCCGCAGCTAGAACCCACACTGTAGTCTCCCCAGAGATCTGCCCATGCAGGCTCCCTTGCCTCCCAAGACCAAGAAGATCAATCCCTGACCATGCCAGGGAGAAGTAGGCTGGTCCTGAGTCACCCACAGAGTGCCTGAGTCGAATCCATGTTTCTCCGCCTCGGGGTGTGCCCAGCTCTGATGGAGCCACTGGGCAAGTAGCACTATGGAGGGCTGGAGAGCAGGGAGCTCACAGACCAAGCACTCCTCAGTCTGCTGCAGGACTCCAAGAGGGAAGGCCTGAGCCCCACTGTCTGTAGAAGCCTCGGTTTGATGGCTCAATTGTTTCTTTTGGGAGCTGTGGGTTGGAGAGGGGAACAGGAAGAAAAGAGTCTGGATGGAGGAATGCTAACACTCTGGTTGTCTCTAACGCTCTCTTTGGGAGATGGTCCACCCAGAATGTGCAGGCTCTGGAGTCACGCAGATCACCCGGGACTCACTGGACCCCTGTGGCTCTTGCAGTCTGGGCCAGAGTTGGGAAATGTCTGTGTGGGAACGAACAAGATGAAACCTGAGAAGTTGTCTTTCCCCTGGGAAGAGTAGAGAAGCAGTATGGCACTTGCTGTTCCAGTTCAAGTCTGTGGGCCCGAAGTGCACTAGGGGGCGGCTGGGAACCTGGTGCCCTGTCCCTAAGAAGCTCCAAGCTCACTGACAACAGCAATGTATGGGCTCGTGTGGGCAGAAAGTCTCCCCAGCAGTTCGAGAATACACCGACTGTCAGAAATGCGGGGGAGGGAGAAACGAAGTGCTCCACCTACCCGAGGACTTCAAGCCTCTTGGGTGTTAATCTTTGCTAATACCTTGTTCCTTCTTGTTCTTCTCTGCAGATTCTTCCTGTGGAGTCTCTTGAAGGTTCTGATACCCTTCCTTCAGACCCACATCCAATCTATGTTGTCTGTTTATTCATTTTTTCTCTTTCATCTAAAGCTTCTCCTTACTGAGATGCTCTGACAGCTGGTGTCTCAGGTCAGCCGTCTTGTTTCTCCTCTCCCTGTATCTCTCTTTTTATTCTTTGTGTGGCTTATCTTCCTCCTTCAAGCCTGACCTAGGTAGCTCCTGATGACTTCAACATAAATGTCATTACTTTTGGGATGCTTTTTCTAAGATATTTCTTCCCCATATCACTTCCTAATTTTAGGTTAAGTACCCTTTCTATGTACTCACATGGCATTCTGTATGTCTCATCATAGGACATTCCACATTGCATGTTACTTCCCTCTTATCTTTCTTATTTATTGGACTATAAAGCCTCAAAGGGTAGGGATCAGTGCCTGGCAGAGTGAGAGCTTCAGAAATAGTTATTGAGTGAGTGAATGAATTAATACATGAAGAATGTAACGTGAGGTGAAATGTAGGTATCTATTGATGTGTGGCCTTAGTATAGCTCCTGTAACCTCCCCTGATTAGACTGGAATTCCCTTTGCTTCTCATTTCTTTGTTTTACCAAGTTAAACTTAGAAAGAATTTGGAACAGATTTGGAAAGAATTACTCTGATGATTAATAGCTAGAAAGTAGAACCAATGAGGCAAAGTCAAAGGAATTGAGAGGATTGTGAGTAGCCTGACAGTTAGCAGGGTGATCTAATAATTATGCGAAGTTAATTTTCAAGGAATATTCATCAGTTATTCTCTTGTATTTCATGAATAATAAGAATTTGGTTGATTCTATAGCAAAATTTAAGTTCAATATGTATGGGAGTAATTTCATGACTACCAATAAATCCTGGAATTATTTACTAAGTGAGGCAATGGGAAGTGCCAATTTTTTATTTTTTTAATATGAGTTGGAAGCCAAGAAATATAATATTATAGAGAAAATAGATAAAGATAATTTTCTGATGTTTATCAGCCACTAAAATGTAGATAATTACAGTGCCTCAGATATTTTTGGGGATTTAAAAATAAAATTTCTCCTCTAAAAGAACTGCTCAGAATTGGTATTGTTAATGGTGGAAAATTTTCTGACTAATCTCTAGGTAGCCTCACCAATTTCCTCTCAAGATTTAAGAAATGTTATTCCTAATCTATGGAGAAAATACTAATGTCAAAATCTGAAATGTTAATAATCAATATACAAAGAGCTATTTTTAGTGTAACATGAGCCTAGCAATGTTGACTAGAATGAGTGATGTGTATCCTATATAATCAGCAGAATGTAAGGTTTAGCTTTTTGTGCAGCTATAGGAGACATAGTTAATTAATACTGAAACAATTATCTTGACAAGTAAATCAAACTCAATTAAGTCTCAATTAGAAAACTAACATTTTCTCAAATATTGTATGGTTGCCAGATGGTTACACTTGTTTTTCCGTCTCCCCCTCTTTTAAAGGTTGACTTTCCTGCTACTGTGTTTATTAGGTATAATCATTCAGGTTTTTTTGTTCCTTATTTTTTGATGGGGGAATTTGAAATTTAATATGTTATGTATCATAATATTTCTTTTACTTGGAAGTGTATGGTTTTATTTTATAGAAACAGGAAAATAAAAGTATTGATTTGTTTATAAAATTAATAATAAATTCCAAACTAGAGATAGTGAATCATTTAAGAAGAGACTTTTATTTTATTATTATTTTTTTTAATCTAGTGTTCATCCTTACATCTCTAGAACAAAAAGAGCTATCAATATATCCATCAGGTACCACATAAAAGATCTGAGTGAAATTTGATTTTATGATGTACTAAAACAAATGCTACACAAATCCCATGACATCACTGTTAATTACAAAGATGTTCTGCAGTGCAACCATTCTATTCAGATTTATTTAGAACACTAAATCATTCCTCATTTAAATAAACTAGCACATGAAATCTTCAAGCCACCAAAAATAGAAGACTTTTAGAACATATTTAATTCCTGCCCCTAACAGAGGCAGGCCAACTTATTATACTGGATCTATATATCCTTGTGTGATATTTATATTTTGTCTTCAAGTATAATGGACATAAAGGTGTTTTTAGGCTTAGCAGGTGTAGGCATTCCAATCACAAACTTATTTAATGCTCACTAAATAAGAAGTTGTAACATCTTTTATTAACCAATTATTTATACTTAGAGCAATTTTGTCTTTAGAGGTTTTCTTTTCAAGTGCCGTTTCAAAGATCAATTACATTAATATCAGTTCAGTTCTAGCCACCTTACCTCAGTGTGAAATTTAATTTCCTGCATTTTATTTGACTATTCCCGCACAGATAAAGATGGAGGATAGTTTAGGGGAGGTGGTATTACATCATGGATTAGAATTGTAGGCTTTGTGGTCAGACCGCCTGAATTTTGAGTTCTGACTCTACAATTTCCTAACAGTAAGGCTTTGAGCACAGAATTTAACTTCCACAATCCACAGTTTAAGATAATAAACCTAACTCAAAGGTAGTTGAAGGATTAAAACAGCTGAAGTATAGAGAATACTATAAATAATTCCTGGCATGTAATAACACTCATTAGTTGATTTATTCACTTTTTCAATGAATAACCCTGGGTGGGTAACCTTAATTTTGAAACATAAGGATTCAAGATTTTATTGCCTAATATACATATAAGATTTTTACGAAAGACAAAATAGTCTCCTAAATTATTTCCTTGTAATTTTTTTCCCTTCCTTCTAATTTTATCATCCTCCTATCCCTTCTCCAAATGCTCTGCATCAGGAGTTGTCAATTTTTTTGTGTAAAGGCCCAGAGAATAAATACAGATAGTAAATATTTTAGGCTTTGGGGGCTACATACAGTGTCTGTCACATATTCTTTTTTTTTTTTTAAAGTTTTTGTTTTGAAATAATTACAGATTCACAGAAAGTTGCAAAGATAATACGGAAAAGTCCTATATATCCTTCACACAATTTTCCCAATGGTAACGTCTTACATAGTTATAGATCAATATTAAAACTAGGAAATTGACATTGGAATAATGTATATATTTGGTTCTGTGACATTTTATCTCATGTGAATTCCTGTAATCACCACTTCAATCTGCAATCAAGATATAGACCTATTCCATCAACCACAAAAAACTTCCTCATGCTACCTCTTTATAATCATACCCACTTTCTTCCCCCACCTCTCCCTGACCCCTAGACACCACTAATCTGTTTCTGTCACTGTAATTTTATCTCAAGAATGTTACATGAATAGATTCACACAGTATGTGACTTTTGAGTATTAGCTTTTTTTACTTGCTTTTGAGATAGCCAAGTTATTGCCTGAATCAATAATTCATTTCTTTTTATTGCTGAGTAGTATTCCATATTATAGATGTACCAAATTTAACTATTAATCTAGTAAGGCATTGATCCCAACCTTTTTGGCACCAGTGACTGGTTTCACGGAGGGCAATTTTTCCACGGGTGGGGAGGAGGAACTCAGGTGGTGATGTAAGCAATGAGGAGCGGCTGTATAGATGAAGCTTTCCTCGTGTGCCCCTCGCCCCGCTACGTTTTCTAAATTTTGCGGAAGACAATTTTTGCATGGATGGGATGGGAGGCTGGGGGACGGAGGCGAGGCTGCAATGCAGCTCTGCGGCCCAGTCCCTAAAAGGCCATGGACTGGTACTGGTCTATGGCCTGGGGTTGGGGACTACAGTATTAAGGGACATTTTGGTTGTTTTTAGTTTTTGACTCTTTTTTCTATGATTAAGTGTATACATGTTTTTGTGTGGGCATAAGTCTTCATATCTCTGGGATAAATGCCCAGGAGTGAAAAGCTAGATTGTATGTTAAGTGCATAATTAGTATTTCAAGAAACTGCCAAACTATTTTCCAGAGTGGATATACCATTTTATATTCCTGTCAGCAATGTATGAGAGATCTGGTTTCTACACATTCCATGAAGCATTTGATTTTGCCATTATTTTTTACTATACCCAGTCCAATAGGTGTTGTAGTGATGTTGAGCATCTTTTCATGTGCTTATTTGCCAAACATATATCCATTCAGTAAATGTCTTTCCATGTCTTTTGCCTATTTTCTAATTGATTGTTTGCCTTTTTTTACTATTGAGTTTTAAAAGTTATTTATATATTCTAAATCTGAATGCTTTGTCAGATATATGACTTACAAATATTTTTTGCAATCTGTAGCTTCTCTTTTTATCCTTCTAACAGGGTCTTTTGAAGACCAAAAATTTAAAATTTCAATGAAGTTTGATTTATTGATATTTTTCCATTAAGAATTATGCTTTTGGTGTTATGTCTAAGAACTTTCCACCAAGCCCTAGGTCCCAATTATTTTCTTGTATGTTATTTTTAAAAAGATATAGAGGTTTATGGTTTATATTTATATCTATGATTCATTTTTATTTTTAAGTTTCCCTTGAAAATTTTCATGACCCATATATTATTTAGAAGTGTTTTTCTTAGTTTCCAGGTATGTGGGAGATTCATTGTTTTTAAAGATCACACACTAATTGGTTTAAATTTGTTGAGATGTGTTTTATGGCCCAGAATATGGCCTGTCTTGGTACATGTTCTGTGGGTGCTTGAAAAGAATGAAAGAATGAGTATTCTGTCATTGTCATAAGGAGCATTCTATGATTGTCAACTAGATCTTGTTGCTTGATGGTATTCTTGAGTTCTGTATGCTTTCTGATTTCCTGCCTAATTGTCCTATCAGATCTTGAGATAGGTATATTGAAGTCTCCACCTATAAATGTGGATTTAATCTATTTCTCTTTTCCATTCTATAACATGGTCTCCATTGACACCATGCCAAGGGTTCCTTGTTATTACTGGTGGTGGTTAAATTCCTATCTCCCTGTTCTGCCTTTTCTGACACCATCTCTAAGGTGGGGAGGGGTTGGAGCACCTCATTATAGCCTGGAGGGTTTGGAAGCCTTGGTTCCTTACTTGCACTTTGGTGGGTAGTGATAGGGCTGTAGTTTTTTAGCTATACTTAGCAGAAAGAAGGGAAAAGTACATCTATTCTATCTTTCTGGAAGTAGAAGTGTGTTTTGTTTTTTATTAGTGTTCTTTTACAACCTTTAAAAATATAAAAAACATTCTTACCTCTATAACTGTACAAATACAGGCTATGGATTGGCTTTGGGTTACAGACTGTAGTTTGCCAACATTATAGCTATCTGTATCTTGTTAGTCTCATCTTGAGTCTTTTTCCTGGTTACATAGTATACGGTAGCCACTGGCTTTTCTCTCTCTCTTTTTTTTTTATACTTGCCAACTTTTTCCTGTCTTTGGACCTTTACACATGTTCTTTTTTCCTTCTGGATCATTTTTATCTCCATTGTCCTCCTAGATATCTCCTATTTATCCTTTAGATTTCATCTTAAATACCATATTTTCAAAGGGACCTTTCTTCACCCTCAGCAATCGTAAGTTAGATTCCCTACTCTACTTCATAACATTGTTAACTTTTCATTCCTAGTACTCAGACAATATCTTAATCTAAATTTATTAATGTGATTATTTGCTTAAAGTTTATTTTTATTTTCACAGAACTTTAGTGGAACAGACCCTGTTAGTTTTATTTACCAGCTTACACTGTCCTGGAACAATATTTCAGTGCTTAGCACAATAGTGGGCACTTTGTCAGTTTGATTAAGGGGAAGTGAACCTTCATTTGAGTCAGTTCCATAATACTGTTCTGGATGTTTTACCTATATTTACCTATGCACCTATGTTTGCTAATTTAATATTTATATAAACCTGTAAGGCAAATATTGTTATTACCTTTTACAGGTATGGATGCTGAAGCTCTAGGAGCTAAAGTAGTTTGGTTAAGGTTGGAGTTAGAATGGACCAGAGCCTGATGATAGCCTGAATCCAAACTCATTTTCTTTTAATTACCCCAAGAGTTCTCACTGAGGCCTCAGATCTTGATGGGGATAAGGGCATTGGGAAGCAGTATTAAAACAGCAGCAACAACAACAACGACAACAACAATAAAAACACACTGTACAATCCTGCCTAGTTTCTCCTCCAGTTCCTGGGGTAAGGGTGGAAGGTTGGAGGGTGGCCAGGAATGTGCTCCTCTGTTTAGAATCCCTGCACCTCCACCTGCTGGCAGACATAGTACTTTTTGTTAAGATGCTTAATATTTGGTCAGAGAGGCAAATTTTGACAATGGTCTGTAAAACGAGGAAGAATTGAATAGTGCTATAATATAAAGTCAAAACAAAAGTAAAAATATCAATGGGTATATCAAAAAGACTACAATTCATTCTAGCTTAAGTTCTAGCAGTTTAAAGAAGTTTATTGGCCAGTTGTGGTGGCTCAGGCCTGTAATCCCAACACTCTGGGAGGCCAAGTTGGGAGGATCACTTGAGTCCAGGAGTTTGAGACCAGCCTGGGCAACATGGTGAGACCTAGTGTTTGCAAAAAGTAAAAAAAAAAAAATTAGCCAGGTGTAGTGGCGTGCCCCTGTACTGTAGTCCTAGCTACTTGGGAGGCTGAGACAGGAAGATTGCTTGAGCCCAGAAGTTTGAGGCTGCAGTGCTATGATTGCACCACTGTGTTCTAGCCTGGGCAACAGAGTAAGACCCCATCTCTAAAAAAAAAAAAAAGTTTGTTCATATTCCCATTCCCTTCATGGGGAAGCCAGGGTGCAGATTGAGAAGCTGATGTCTAGGACTTACTTTCTGGGGGCCAGTTATTGTAATCCTCTCCCAGATGTAACGTTGGATACTAAGAAGTAGAGGGAAAGTGAAGTAGAATGCAAGAGACTACTATTATTAAAGTTTTTGCTTATTGTACTGTGGAGTTTTTGTCACTGCGACTGTGCTTTTCAAAATGTATTCTTAATCATATTGTATGTACAGTTGTATATCTTATTTTACGCATTTATTCATAAGTATTTTTCATGTTTTTATATAGTTCATGCAGGCATCACTTTTAATGAATGTTTTTTATTCATCTGGAGAGTCATTATGCTGTATGTTAGTTATTCTTACTAAATGATGGACATTTAGATTATTTCTAGCTTTTTAAAAATATTAAAACACCAACCATATGACTCTAACCATTTTTATATTTAAGATCATTTCTTTAGAATAGATGCTGAGAAATAGAATTATGGATTAAAGAATATAAACATTTTTAAAACTCTTCCTACACATTAAAAATTGTTCTCTAAATTGATTTTTTTACATTTACATTTTACTATTTCAGAGAGTTTCTTTTTATTCTTGCCAGTGTGTACTATTATTTTCTCCAATCTTTAAAAAACTTCATAGGTATTGTTTTACTTTGCATTTCTCTAATCACTAGTAAGACTAAACATTTTAACGTGTTTATCCACTAGACTAGATATATTTCTTATTTGTGAATTGTGTATTCATTTCCCTTCTATTGGGAGGTTGTGTTTAGTTTTTTTTTTTTTTTAAATCATCAATTGTATCCACTCCCATGTAGCATCATCTATTCATCTTTGTAATTTTTTTGTTTTTGTGTTGGATATTGGATATGTTAAATATAAATTTGATACTTTTAAAAAATGGTTTGAGTGCTTTTTCCCTTTAAATTTAACCCTTAATTCACTTGAAATTTATTATATTTTGGTGTATGATGTAAAAATCTAAATTCCTTTCCGTGTTGACTTCACCATGTATTGAATGATCCTTGTATTCTATTATAAACATGTAACTCCTGCAATGTACACATATTTGTTCATTTTCTTTAACAGTTTTGTGTCAGAGTTAAACATTATGATTGTATAGGGTGGTAGAGTGGAGCAGTAGGGGTTCTATAATAATAACAGTGATATGGGATTATGGATAATTTATCTTTGACTCATTTAAATGGTACTCATATACACACAGATATATATATATTTATATGTACACATACATTTACAAATATTCTCTCTCTATATCCCTCCCTTTGTCCCTTCTGTACTTTAGAACTATCAAGAAGCACTAACTATGCCTTATTGCTTGGTCACACATAGTCATCTCTTTGCCTTTATAAACACATTGGGTTTTTGTAGAATGTTCTGATTAGTGGTGGTAATGCAAAGTCATGATGAATGCAGTATTATGTATAATAGTTTGCTATTTTAGGATATCACTTTGGGATTATTTAGTTTAGTTTGGTAATTTGATATGGTGCCAGTGATTCTCCTTTAGGATTGACTACTGTGTCATTACGTGAGTACTCATATTGCTAGTTCCTCCTGAGATTTGTACCTGGGCATTAGAAATTTTTTTCCAGGGCAAAAAATACAGTTAGTATGCTTTAGGGTTGCCATTTTTCCTATTGTAATTGTTGAATTAGCTAGCTTGGGAGTTTTTTTTCTCTCTTACTTGGCTTGAGAAGTAATTTTTATTTCCTAACTTATGGCAGAATTATTGCTTTAAAAATATAAAAAGTTTTATTTTTTGTTCTGTTTGAAAAAAAATATTTATTGTGTAATACAAAGGGTATATAGAAGTTTCATGATCTCAGAATGAGATTCCAGAGGTCATAGTAGAAGAGGTGGGTGAAGAGGTCATGGATATGGATAGGAAAAGGTTATATTAGGACAGGTATTGCATATTCCATTAACTCCAGGAATTAAACAGATATGTAAATGAGTATAGAGAGGACTGTACAGGTCTAAAGGAGTTAGTTACTGTTCAGCTATAGCTGATTATTTCCATGGGGCAAGATAAGTCTAATGTTATCAGACTGTAGTGTTTTTTTTTAGGAGATATTGGAAACTTGGATTTTTGTGTGAATTCTCCTAATTTCTAGATATTAGCCGATCACACATTTATGATCTCACACTTAGGAAGTCTAGACAGCCTTTAGGGATGACAGTCTGGAGGATTATGGATGATTAGAGGGTTAGACTGCAGTGACTGAGGTAAATAGATGTGAGGTATGGTGGAATTAGTCCTCAGGGTCTATGAAATGGTGGTAGGTAACCAGATCTCTTTCACTGGTCCTGAATGTTTCCTTCTGGTTTGTTGATTCCTTGAGGCTTGGCTTGATATAATACTACTCATGGCCAATGGTACTTCCGAAGACTTGCAATTTGTTGAATACTAAAGAGAAGAATTATAGGAGAGAAAGGAATCTGATGAAGGTCAGCATACTGCTGATGGCGTCTTGTGGGTAGAAGACAAAGTTAACAAAACCAGAAGGCAAGAGAGGATAATGTGTTTAGGAATTGGAAAGTAATTCACTTCTTGTGACTATTCTTCAATTTTAACATTATTTTATATATCATTGCCATCCTAGTCAGTGTTTATACAAAGTGAAGAAATAGGAATTGAATAAAAAGACCAATAAATAGACAGCTGGTTGACTATAAAGCACAATGATAGATAGATCTGTGAAAATAGAAGATCACTGCTATTGTTTAGCAGGATCCTTTGTTTGTGCTGAGTATTGGCTTTCCCATCAGAATAAAGACGTTAAGAGTACACTTACTATATTTCTGTTCATGGCAAATGAATATGATGAATATCAGAATCAAGATTGTGAAGGATTTTTACAGAGTTTTGAATCTAGCTTTATCTAATAAGATTAAATTTTATCCTGAGTTAATGTGAAATTTCTACTCTTAAATCTCAAATAGCTAATTGTAAATAGAGGATGGGAAAAGTTTATGAGGAATACACAGGGGGCAAAGTACAGTACAATGAGGTCATTCAAAAAAGCCAAGGCTGTATGAATAGTTTAGTACTATTTTAGTATCTGGATGATGAAGATATTAGTCCCATTTTGTTCTTTTTGGAGTATAACTGAAATGTTATATTCAGCATTGGGTGCCACAGTTTAATAGGATATAACTGAAGCAGACTATCTTCAGGGGAAAGAAAATAGAGTAGCTATCTAATAAGACACCATGCATATGAAGAACTAAAGCTATTTTTAACCTGTAAAATAGAGAACTTTTGGGTTAAACGTGGAAAGTTGATTAGAACTGTAATGCTTTGGCACCAAAAGGGTAGCATTATATTAGATGGATGGAAGCTTTGTGGTTGGGGAAAGATTTAGGTACAGGAAGAAAGTGATGTGATGGAACTAAGATTTTTGAGCACATACTATATATGTATACTTTATATGTATTTCTGCCTTAGTTATTTCAGGCTGTTATAACAAAGTACCGTAGATTTGGTGGTTATAAACACAGAAATGTATTTCTCACAGTTTTGGAGGCTAAAAGTCCGAGATCAGGGTGTCAGCATGGTTGGATTCTGGCGAGAGCCTTCTTCTGTGTTGCAGACTTTGTCTTCTCATATCCTTATGTGGCTGCAAGAGGGAGAGAGAGCTCTCTAGGGTTTCTTTTATAAGGGCACTAATTCTATTCATGAGGGCTCCAGCCTCATGAACCTAATCACTGCTTAAGGCCCCGCTTCCTAATACTATCACATTGGGGGTTAGGATTTCAACATTTGAATTTTGGGGGAACATAAACAGTCCATAATAATTACATTATATAATCTTTATAACACCCAGTACATTGAAAATTATTTTAAAAATAATTCAATTTTCTAAAAAATTAACTTTTTATAATATAAAATATTGTTTAAAATTTACTAATTCCATATTTGCTTAAAACTGCATATAAAAAGCCAGTTCTCTTCTTCAAATGGCTCCTACATTCCACTGTTAAAACGAGCTAAGAACAATAAATGTATCTATAAGAATTCATAGATCACAAAAATAACAGCAAAAAATGAGAAATAGAGGAACCTCAACTTTCTATACACTACATCTTTGTGTTTCTTGTGAATAAATTTTCTAACCTTGACATTTTCCCAATGCAAGGACCAAATGCACCAGGGACAAACTGTATCATCTCTCCAAAAAGAGAGATTGCATTGAAAAGATAGATTTCTGCCAAGCTTCCACAGAGCACACTCTTCCAAGGTGGCCAAATTATACATGGCAACTGATTAACATTTTTGATTAACAACTCATGTAGTTAACTTTATTGATTTTTTTTTCCTTGAATGTAAAAATATAGTACTTTTTACTTGAACCTAAGTACATCCAAAAGCTTTTTTATCACAGGAATGATTTCTGTCGATGAAACATTGGTTGCATAAGAGTCTGTACAACATAGTTTATTCAATTACAGAGGTTCTGCTCTGTGAGTGGCAAGTTATTATACAATTGAGCAACGTTCTCTGATATGGCACCAGTAAAGGAAGTACTGCCGAAATGCGGAGTGTTTTTAATATGTACATTTGCAGGGTCTTAGACTCAATTAGAGAAGGAATTTAGTTTGTAGTTTGTCCTGACTTTCAGTAACCTGAGAAGCAGAATGAAGAGAGGAACAATTTCATACACAGAATAGCAGTCAGAACAGCTAAAGAAAAATAATAAGACACTGATTTTCTATTTTGCTTACTAAAAGTCTGTGCATGCATTCTGCCCCGTCTTCTATCCTCATAACAGTTCAGAAAGCAATCTCTACTTCCTTAACCACAAAACATACGATAACTCGTGTGATACTGCTTTCTTCCAAAAATCTTCAACCAGTCCACTCTCTACAATAGAATACTTAATCAGCCTCATTAAATGTAAATTAAAGTTGCTTCTATCTAATAAGGCATAGGCAAGAGTCATCTTAAGATCATTGCCCCGCAGGGATCAATCTTTATATAGCCCATAGCATAAGATTGAGAACATATTAGGTGGCTAATAAACATATTTACAAATAATATCAAAACACAAAGGAATTTTCTTCCATTTAAGTAGATTATAGTAGTAGGGGAGAAAAAAAGCTGTTCCTTCTTATACTTGGCAGTATGTGTAGAGTATGCTGATTAGATGCCAAAAATATTAACAGGTCATGATTTTGTCTTTGTCCTACTCCTTGGGAGGACAAAATTATTACACATAGAAATAAACTAACATGGTGGTATGTAAATAGTAAAGAAACATCATAGGCGATACACAGTGAAGATAATAAGAATAGGTAGAGATCACTGTTGGTGGAGTGGTCAAGGAAAGCTAAATAAGGAAATTCACAGCATCTCACAGTATGAAGTGATTCCAAAATCGTCTTGTCTGATAACCCATTTAAGGATTGACTAGTCTATGGAAGATACCTCTAAAAATTAGAATCTTATATCTTTTGGATGAGGCTAAATCATAAAATATTCCTCAATTTAAATTTGGGAGCTATTATGCCAACTGTTTATCTTCAGATGAACTCTAAATACTATTAGGAGTCCTTGGAGTTCTCTTCAGACAGTATTTATTCTTTTCTTGATAAAACCAGCCTGCTGAGTGCTGAAAGAGCCATTCACTTCTGTTGCTGAATGTGAGTTCATCTACCAGAATGAATTTAGGATGATTTTATATTTCATCTTTTCTTACTCTTTTAATGTGAAAAAATATGTTTTGAAATTTTTTATTATTTTTTTCTCGGTTTCGTGAAGTTTTCTGGGAGATAGGGAAAAACATAGCTTTACATTACTTGATTTATATAGTAGTCCTGATATGGGAAAGGAAGGGCTACTGTTAAATTTTGAATGAGGGTGAAATTCAGAAGGGAGGGATAGATTAGTAGAAACTTTGAAGGATAGCCAGAACATACAAGTTTAGTCTCTTTGAAACAATGAAAAAGTTATAGTTCTGTAAAAACTACAGTAAATTCAATTGAAAACCATTGTTTAGTGTAAAGGATGACCAAATGTGAATTGGAGATGAGGACAGTTCTGAAGATAGGTTTGTAATGGCCCTGAGGTGATAGTCTTGTAGCAATGTAAGGAGAATAGGAATATCCTCTGATATTTATATTAATACCATTCAGTAAAAGACCAACAATCTCAAGAGAATGTATGCCATTTGTGATCTTGAACAAGAGTATAGGAATTTGAAGATAATTGGTATGGCCTGGAGCCTTTCTTGGCATATGCTAGCAGATTTTGGGGGGAAAAAGTTCTCTTTCCAGATGTGTTACATGGGAGAGTTTCTCATGAGCTGCTGGAATGAGGACAATAGGAGAAATAAGAAACCGATGTTTCCTTGCTCTCCTCAGGGACAGGAAAGGGGGCCAGTCCCTCTCCAGAGTCTGGCAATAAATTTTGTGTAGAGATAACTGAGCAGTGAACCTGCAGAGCTGTCTTTAAGGGTTCTAGATATATATTTGACTATGTAATTATAGGCAAATATGAAAAGACTGTTTCAATCTCATTTGGAATTTCATTAAGTGAATAAATGTTGAACAGTATTGAAAGTCTTTTTTAAATGTGTCCTTTTGCATAAAAGAGAAACTACTGTATGTTCTTATGCATGGAAAAAGGTATGGAAAGACAGACCACCAGGCTGTTATCATTGATTAAGAAATAGAAGAGTGTAAAATACTGTGCGGATTCTATAGGCAGGCAATCCGTTTCATATCCCAACTCTGTCACTTATAATTTGTGTGACCTTGTAACACTAGACACTTGACCTGCTGGTGTCTGTTTCTTCTTTCATAGAGTTGATATCAAAGTTAAACAAGATAACATGTGTACAGTACTTAGAATGGTGTCTGGCAAATGGTAGGTGCTATATAAATGCTTTTAAAATAAAATATAATAAGATCCTGTGATTTTGATATGAGAGTAGAAAGTATAGAGTTGTTCTTCAGTCTACAGTCTTTGTTCTTCATATCTACATTCTTTATTTCAGTTTCATTTCTGAGAACTAAAAACAGTAAATAGATTAAAATTTTCTTTTAGGATTTGGTTTTTGGAGACCACCCATTATGTATGCTTCTACAAACTGTGAGGACAGTATCAAGGTTGACTTCTAGGTGTCTGGCGGCAATTGGCTCCGAGGATTGTGCACTTATAGGAAGACTATAGCAAGAATAGGAATAGCAGTACTTACTTTCAAAGTTGTGTTGCTTTTTGGGGATATGAGGAGGTGGAGGCTTTAAGAATAATAAGTTTTAAATCTTTTGAATGGAGATATTTAGTATGAGATTAGTTAACAGATGAATAATTCAGTATTTGAGTCTGATTGAGGTGCTTGTCAGGTGCTGAACCATTATGGGAGCAGATATACTTAGAGAAACCTTTGGAGTGGTGGCTGTTATAAAGGACATGTTCAAATAATAGAGGACTTTGGAACTTTTCTCTAGGGAATTTAGCATTAGTTAATTGAAGGGCATTGTTTCACTGTTTTTTCAAATTTGGTGCCTAAACTTAACCGGGGTAATAGAGAAGATACTAAACTCTATCATTGTGGTCCTTTTCTATACTTCCCATATAGCATTTACCCTGGTGCCTAAATAAATGTTGAGCAAATACTTAAAGAATATCTGTTTGAAAAGGTGCCAATTACTGATTTTGCCAATGTTTCTCAAGTCCTCTAAAAGAGTTGGAGGTTAGAGGTATGGATATGTGAATCTGTCACATGCTTTTGTGGTAGTTGAGGACATGGACTTGGATGAGAACACCTTGCTGTAGACTGAGAAGAGAAGTATGCTCAGGACAAGTTTTTTTTAAAAAAAATGAATTTTGTTTTCATTTTTAAAGAAACTTAGGGAAAGTGTTATACACATAGATAAAAGCTATATGCAAGTGTACAGCTTAATGAATATTTAGAAACTGAACATACCCATGTGACCAGCACCCAGATCAAGATCCAGAGCATTATTAGTGGCCTAGTAGCTTTTCTTTTGCTCCTTTCCAGTCCAGTTCCTGTCCATAAAGGGTAACCCTTATCCTGATCGAGTCCTAGGGAATGCCGATGTTCAGCTTTAGTAGGTACTGCCAGTGTTCTAAAGAAGTTGTAGTAATCTATAATTTTACCAGAAGAGTATGAGAATTCCAGGTGCTTCACATTCTAACTACACTTGGTATTTCCTATCTTATTAATTTTAGCCTTTCTTGTGAGTATGTAATTGTATCACATTATAGTTTTTGTAATATTTGTATTTCCCTGATAACTAATCATGTTTTCATGTTTTTTGGCCATTTGGACATATCTTTTACAGAATGTTCACTTCCTTTTGCTTAGTATTAATAAATTAGACTTGTCTTTTTCTTAATAATTTCTGAGTCCTTTATATATTCTAGATTTTGAAGAGCTTTTAAAACTTATAAATTCGTGGGTCCTACTGTGGTTAGATTCTGATTCACTTGGTCTGGGGCAGGGTTGGGGAGGGTATTTTTTTCCTACTGCATTAATTTTTTTTTTTAAAAGGAGATGAGGTCTTGCTAAGTTGCTCAGGCTGGACTTGAACTCCTGGGCTCAAGTGATCCTCCTGCCTCAGCCTCCTGAGTAGCTGGGGCTATAGGCACACACCACTGTGCCTGGCCACTGCATTAATTTTTAAAATGTTATTTATCAAATATAATCATATAAACATTTAAAGTATGTAAATTAAAATTAAACCTCTCCCCTTTCAATCCTATAATATTAGGGGTAATCATTGTTAATTGTTTAGTATATATTTTAATAAACTTTTTTCTATACCTATATAATCTTTTCCTCCCTCATTTTAAAAATGAAAGTTCTTTCTCTTCCCTCACTTAATGTGGCATGGATATCTTTCTAAGTTGGTTTACAAAGATCTTCAGTTTTTTTAAAAAAATATTTTTAATGGGCAAATAATACCTCATTCTTTTTAGAAACACTTTTCTGGTATAGCATAAGTTATTTACATGTTATCCTGTCTATGGATATTTAGAATTGTTTCTCCTTCCTCACTTTTTTTTGATGGATGGACTATTACAATGTTGCAGTGAGCATATTTATTTTTATTAGATATGATGCTTTTGCCAGCAAAACAAGTAAAAGAAAACACAAGCTCTTTTATTCAAAAAAGGCATCTTTTGGATCACAGAGGAGGATGTCTAGAGTTATCTATGGTGGTTTAATCCAGTGGATCCAACTTAATTTCTCTTTGTCTCTCTCTGTGGCTGTGTATTTCTCTGGCTTTGTTTTTAGGCTGTCTTTCCATGTTGAAGGAGAATGACATAGCATTTCCAGGTCTCATAAGTGCATAGCACAACCTTAAGAGGAAAAGAATGCAGCTCTTCTATTGGCTTTCCCTTGAGCGTAAGGAAGCTTCTCTTTCATTCTTTCAAGCTTTCTCTTTTATTCCCTCGGCCTATATTAAGTCCCATGCTAATTCTTGAACCAGTTCCTGTTATCAAGGCGATTTTAATTGCTAATTGGCTTAGACTTGGGCTGCTGATCCAATGATTGTGGTAAGGAGTTTGGGATTACCTTTGCACTCAACAGAGTGCTGGGAGTAGGGTTAGTGTCCAGAATCGCCTAGACTGAATATAAGAGGGTGAAATCTTGAATGAGAATTCAAGGCTGAGAAGGGGAAGACAGCAGAGGAATGGATGTAGGTTAGGCAAGCAGCAATGTGCAGTGCATACATTTTTTTTCTATTCATGTTAATATTTCCTTGTTAGACATGAAATTTCTGATTCAAAAAAAATACTTTAATAGATACTAATGACATTGCTGTGAGAGACAAAATACCCCAGACAATTAGGGAGATGGTTTTCTTCAGGCTCTTGCAATTGGGAGAATGAGGAATATTGCAAGAGGGAAAATCTTGTGGTGTTATGTAAAACAAAGGAGGCAATGAGCAAGGGTGGAGGTGGGTCTTGGACTATGTGAAGACACTGTGGTCCTTTGTGGTTAGCCTTTTCTCAGAACACAACAGTGTTAACAGATTTCTTAATCCAGGAGCATAGGGCTCAGGTAAAGTTCAACTTCGTCAGTCCCCACTTTTGTTCCAGATGAATATCATTTCTCATTCAACAACTAAGGGGCAATTATAAACATCCTGAGTGGGGATAAACAGTGTCTGAAAACTAGTCTCTTGAGAATTCTTTTTGGTATTATTCCTGTAAAACCAGCTGAACCATCTGTTGAGAGTCTTAGCAAAGATCAGGACCCTATAGGCTTGTGAAAATTAGGTTTCTTAAAAAAAGGGATGTCTAAAATGAAAAAATATTAATATGAAAGATTATATTAAAGAGCCAAAATGTTGAATCAGTCCAGTGGATTTCTAGAGGTAGGTGGAGGAAAATCTTTTGATTATACAGTACCACTTGTGTTTCTTGAAGCTTTTGAGCTAGAATGTTGATATTTTTGGTGATGTTGTATATAGTATTCGTTAACTCTTATATAAGGGCATGCATGACCCAAGGATTTTATGGGATTTTTCTTAATAGTCCCAACATTGACTTTTCCATGGAGAATCTCAGCTGAAGCATGTTCTAAGTGGTAATTCCTTCAAGATTGTTATCAAATCACAAGGCTTCAGCTCAAGGAGATTCTTCAGATCCTTAGGAAAAAGAGTCAGCTGAGAGGCAGCCTTGAGTCCTGATAGGGATCTGGGAAGTCAGCTTTTAGTTCTTAATGACACCGAGGAAGAAAAATGGGAAGAGTTAGTTTGAAGGGTTATAATATTAACAATTTGGACAAAGTAACAGAATCTAGTTCAATTTATACTTGGGTACAGAAACTGGTTTACACACATAGTGGTGATGGTATAGGGGAAGAAGTCAACTAAATCTCTAATAGGGACATACTTTGCATATCAATCAGCTAGTTATCTGCAAAATACTGCTACAGTAACACTCCTAACATATCCTGCCAAATTTTGTGCTTTCCAATTCTTTGAATTTGGGCAAAGGAGATATACTTCGTTGTTGTAGCCTCTGTATTTTGGACACTTGGCAAGCAAAACCCCTGGGGAGGAGGGGCGGGTGGGGAACAAACCCTACTTATTTGTTATACAGCTGTAATCTACTGGTATTCAAAGTACTTTGCATTGACTGTTCAATCCCTATTATGTCTTTACGACTTAGATAAAAAAATGAGGCTTAGCCTTGTATCCATCAAATTTGCATAGAAGAAGAAAAAAAAATATGCTTAGCTTTCCATTCTTTATGTACTCTGCCTTCTTTGAGTGACATTTTCTAAGAGTGAATTTTTTCCAAGTTAGTTTTACATTTTTATTTACTGTCATTTCCATTTGTATTCATAACAGAATGCATTGACATGTGTGAGTGAATATAAAAAAGAGATTAAGGGCAGATCCTAAGCAGCTTGTTCCAGCAGTGGCATGTGAAGAAGAATGTTGTGGGTATATTAGGTTCTAGTTTTGCCCCAGACTTGTCTTATGACTTCAGTTAAGTCATTTTAACTTCTTGGATGTATTTTTCCAATCATCATCTGAGGTGGTTACTTCCTAGCATAGATCGAAATTATGAGAACTGCCAGCAGAATGAGCAATTCTGGGAATGCTTGTTAAATACTTTGCAAGTGTGAAGAATTAACTGACCTTTTAAAGCTTTTAACAGTAGATTCTAGTATAAACCTTTAAGCTCAGTATTCACCCACAATTGACTTTGTATCACAATTACATTTTTGCCTTCTTATTCTTTACAATATACATGCTTTTTCTCAGCCTTGTTGTTCTTAAGATAACATACGCCAAAATGCTTGCTTCTGTGATTTCATCCCCTTCCATAATTGTGAGAGTATATAATAAAATACCTCAGGGGATAAAGACATGGAAGACAGGATATCAACCTTTGTTTCAAGTCATCTACTTTTTGTTTGTTGACCTTTGCTGGTCTTGGGTGGAAATGTTCAGTGCTAGGTAATGTTTGTAGACAGTTAGTTATCTGTTCACACAATATGATTTTATGATTTTTTTGGTCATATGTTTTTGGTTTATCATCAACAGAAGTAAAAGTTGAAAACATATTTTTCTCCATCCAGTTTTACTTGTGGATATTTGGAATAGTTTGTTACCCACATCTTTTGGTTTTTGATGGAGTTCTTGGCCTGAAAACAATGACCATTTCAGTATTCTACTATTTTTCTAATGTGCCCAAAAGCTTCATTGTTGGGACTTTCCTTATGTAAAACATAAAAATATTGTTGTTATTTTAAAAATTACAGCCATTTTAAAAGAATTGAAATCAGTTACAAACAATAAAGTCAAAAGTTTTTCCAAACATTTGCCTTGAGCTGCTGTTTTTATTTTTAATTTTATGGAAACTAACTTTTTTCCTCATTGTGAAAGTAATTTATAGTCATGTGTCACTTAAGGACAGGGATAGTTCTAAGAAAAGCATTGTTAAACAATTTCCTCGTTATCTAAACATCATAGAGCATACTTACACAAACCAGATGGTATAGTGTACTGTACACCTTGCTATATAGTCTAGCCTATGTTTCCTAGGCTACAAAACTATACAGCATGTTACTGTACTGAATACTATAAGCAGTTGTAACACCATTGTAAATATTAATATTTGTGTGTCTAAACATATGTAAACACAGAAAAGGTATGGTAAAAATACAGTATAAAAGATAAAAAATGGTACACCTGCACTTACGAAGTTTGCAGGGCTGGAAGTTACCCTAGGCGACTCAGTGAGTGAGTAGTGAGTGAATGTGAAAGCCTAAGACATTACTGTACACTACTGTAGATTTTATAATCACTGTACACTTATGCTATATTAAATTTATAAAATAATATTTTTTCTTTAATAATTAAACTTAGCTTACTATAACGTTTTTATTATAAACTTAATTTAAAAAAACTTTTTTTTTTTTTTTTTTTTTTGAGACAGAGTCTCACTCTTTTTGCCTGGGCTAGAGTGCCGTGGCGTCAGCCTAGCTCACAGTAACCTCAAACTCCTGGGCTCAAAGCAATCCTTCTGCCTCAGCCTCCCGAGTAGCTGGGACTACAGGCATGCGCCACCATGCCTGGCTAATTTTTTTCTATAGAGTTTTAGTTGTCTGATTAATTTCTTTCTATTTTTAGTAGAGACAGGGTCTCGCTCTTGCTCAGTCTGGTCTCGAACTCCTGAGCTCAAGCAATCCGCCCGCCTCGGCCTCCCAGAGTGTAAAAAAACTTTGATTATTTTGTAATAACACAACTTAAAACACAAACACATTATATAGGTGTTCAAAATATTTTCTTTTGTTATATCCTTAGTCTATAAGCTTTTTTCTAGTTTTAAAATTATTTTTATTTTTTTTTTACTTTTTAAACTTTTTTGTTAAAAGCTAAGACACAGACACATTAGCTTAGGCCTACACAGGGTTAGGATCCTCAATATCACTGTCTTCCATCTCTGTATCTTGTCCCACTGGAAGATCTTCAGGGGCAAAAACATGCATGGAGCTGTTATCTCCTATGATAACAATGCCTCCTGAAGGACTTGCCTGAGGCTGTTTTACAGTTAACTTTTTCTTATATCAGTGGGAGTACACTCTAAAATAATGGTAACAAGTATAGTGTAGTAAATACGTAAGCTAGTAACATAGTTGTTTATTATCATTATCAAGTATTATGTACTGTACATAATTGTAAGTGCTATACTTTTATATGACTGGCAGCACAGTAGCTTTGTTTACAGCAGCATCACTACAAACAAGTGAGTCACGTGTTGTGCTTTGACCAGTGTTATGATGGCCACAATATTACTTGGAAATTTTTCAGCTCCGTGATAATCCTAAGGGACCACCATCCTATATGTGGTCTGTCGTTAATCTAATCGTCCTTATGTGGCGCGTAACTGTATGTTCGTTTCAGAAAAGTTTGAAAATGCTAAAAAGGTACAATGAAGAAAATATGCCTCATTAATCATGTGTCATTCAGAAAGATTATTAGCACTTTAATAGATTTTATTCTTTTTAAAAAGATATATAAGCACAAATATTTATTAAAAATGTTAACATATATATAAATGAACTATTAGACATAATTTAGTATTTATATTTTTCATTTGTTATGAAATACTTAATGCATTCAAATATGCAATATGTTAATATGTAAATTATAAAGCATAAAAATAAAACATCTTTATAGTACCGTCCAGCTTAAACTAGACATTATTAACATCTTTGAAACCCTCTGAGCTGCTCCAACTTTGTCGTGTTCCTGCTTTCTCCCCAACCAGAGATAACTAGGATGCTACATTTTGTGTACATTATTTCCCTCTGTTTTTTGTGTTTATGTATATATCCATACATAATATATTATTTAGTTTTCCTTGTTTTTGATCTTTACTTAAAAGATAACGTATCTGGTCTTACATTTTACACTCAGTGTTATGTTGCTACAGATCATCCATATCTTTGTAGCTCGTTCATTTCATTGTTCAAATATCATGATGTATTTATCCATTCAACTGAAGGTGGACATTTTAAGATGGCACAGGCCTAGAAGGTGCTTGAATCTTACAAGATAATCTTTATCTCTTGTAATACTTTTGCTTGATATATTATGTGATATTAAAAGAACTATAGTAGCATTGTTGGAGGCTAATATTTTCATGATATATATAGCATTGTCCATATTTTTATTTATTTTTATTTTAGGAAAATAAGTTTTTAGGTGTGTCTCTTGTAAATAGTTTGTGATTGGACTTATAAAACAATTTGGTGTAACTATCTATTAATTGGGGCATTCAGTCTGTTTACATTTAATCTGCTAATATATTTGAATTTACATCTATCATCTTAATTCGACCTTTATATTTTTTGGCTTTTTTATGTTTCTTTTCTTCCTTTTACTTGCCTTGTTTTGGATTGATTTTTTTGTAAAATGATTCTATCTCTTATCCCTCAACCTCTCACCCCTTTGAAAGTTACACACACTTTATATTCCTTTAGGGGTTACCCTAGAAATTAAAACATACACCCTTGTAAAAGTCTAATGTTAATCAAAAATTTCACCACTTTCCTAGATATTGGCTGTAGAACACCTAAATTCCATTCACCCTTCATTTGGTTTATGTGTTAATAGTGTTTTATATTTTAAGTTTCTTTTTAATCCTACTGGACATTATTATTTTATATAATGTTCATTTATATTTGCCTGATTTTTAGCTGTTTATTTCTCTTTCTCTCCATCTTAGACCTTTCATTTGAGATTACTTACCTCCTGCTTGAAATTCATACTTTAGAATTTCTATTGGTGGAAGTCTGTCTATAATTAATACTTTTAGGTTATTATTATTATTTGGTTTGGCCTGAAATTTCTTTATTTTATCCATATAAAGTATATATGTAATTCATATGTAATTCATGCAATTATTTTCCTTCAGTACATTACATAATTTATTCCACTATCTTTTACTTTCTATTTTTGAAAGTTTTAAATCAGTTGTCAGTCTAACTACCACTACTAATTCGAATGTAGTTAATCTTTTTTTTTCCCTCTGTCTGCTTTTAAAATTTCTTCATGTTTTTGGTTTTCAGCAGCTTCACTGTGACATGAATGGGAGTAGAGTCCTTTTCACTTGTAACGTTTAGGCTTTTTTGGGCTTCTCAAATCTATGGATTGGCGTCTTTTATCAGCTCTGGAAAATTCTCAGCCATTATTTCTTTAAATATTGTCTTTGCCACAATTTATCTGCATCTCTTTCTGGAACTTTAATTAAATGCTTATTAGATTAATTTTGCTCTAAGCTGTATGTCTGTTATTTCTTACTCTATATTTTTCATCATTTTTCTCTAATTTATTCTATATAATGTCTTCTGATCTATTTTCCAGTTAACTTCTTCTTTCTTTTGCTATGTACTAGCTATAAATGATATAAATAGACTTTTAAATTTCAGTTGTCATGTATTTCATTTTTAGAATTTCTCTTGTTTCCCCAAATCTGGGATATCTTGTCATTCCCCCACAGCCCTGCCAAATAGTTTCTTATTTCTAGGAGATACTTTCAACAAGTTTTTTTCTTAAAACAGAATATAACTAGTTATGGTATCTGTGCCTATTAATTCTAAAACCTGAAGTCTTTATCGATGTTCTTCTACTTGTTCACACTCATAGATTTTGATATTCTTTTATACCTGTTTTTCTTTGACTCTGTTTACTCTTGAAAGTGTGTGTGTGTGTGTGTGTGTGTGTGTGTGTGTGAGTGTGTGTGTATTCCCTGAATCATCGGATGAAAGTTCATTCTTCCAGAAATGAATTTTGCTTGCTTCTGTCAGGTGTCTAGGAGCACTACCAGTAAGGACTTTTCTTAAACCAAACTCATGTGGTCCATCCAAGCCTGGGTTCCCAACCTTTTGAGGCCTTGGCTATGAGCACAGCTTTTTCAGCATCTTTTTTTATTTTTCTTTCCTTTATTTTCCTTTCCCACTGCCACCACCCTCCTGACCCTTTTCTTAAAAATTATGTTCTGTGCTGCACTAAGGCAATCTTCCTTGGTCTCCCCTCTGGTTGAGATGGGAAAGATTTAGTTTTGATGTATCCTTACCTCTAGGGCGTAGTCCATTGGAACTGTGTGGGAGAGAAGTTCCTGTAAGACTCCTCACCTTGGATGGACTTGAGACTTGACTTCTGCCCACCTTCTCCTTTCAGGCTTCCAAACTGAACCACAAGTTTCTGGATTGTAATTGATAAATGCCTTCAGTTCATTGGCTTTAGGGCTCTAGTATTCTCCTTACTTCTTTGCGTATAAGCTTCCTCCTGGAATTTTTCCTTGCGGTCCCACAGTAGTTTATTAGCATTTCAGTGCTTTTGACTTGATGTTTTAAATATTGTAGCTAACATTTTTACTTGTTTTAAGTTCTCCATTACTGAAAAAGAATTTCTATTGTGATTTGTTGTTGTTAGTGTTAATTCAGTTTCTTAGGAACTGTATTTGTTGATACTGTGGTTCTTCTGAGAAAATTTGTGTTAACTTCTATCCAGTGTTTGGGGAATGAGTGACACTGCTTACTTGAATCTGATTTAAATTAAATTCTCAACTTGGTGTTTCTTGAGCCCCAGATCCATATGCAGGCTGTTCAGTGGCCACAAATACTTCTTTGTTCCTTGGTCCTCTGTCCTGCTCCTGCTTCATGAAGAGTCAATGTGAAAGTGGACATGTGTCTGTGTAATATGATTTTGTGGTATATATATATTTCTCTAGTTCATTTTTGATTAACTGTCTAGCCCTTTGTTGTTAGCACCTTTTTACCAGAATCTCCAATTCAGTTTCTTGTCCTTCATGAGCCAGAGGCTTTATTTCCCATCCACTTTGTGTATTTATTAAAAATGAAGCTCTAGGCCAAGAGCTGACAAACTGTTTTTCTATAAAGGGCCAGATAGAAAATATTTTAGATTTTGCAGGTCATATAGTCTCTGTTACAACTATGCTTTTGTGGTTTGTGGAGAACAGCTGAAGATAATACTTAAATGAATGAGCATGGCTTTTGTTGCAGAAACCTTTATTTATGGACACTGAAATTTGAATTTTGTAGAATTTTCATTTGTCAAGAGAACTTATTTGTTATTTTCAACCATTTAAAGAATTTTAAAACTATTTTTAGCTCATAGGGTATAGATCAGATTTGGCTGTGGGTCATAGTTGTCTGACCCTAGCTATAGGGCACTAACATATTTTTCTTCCCTGCCACTCTAACTTTTGGGCCTTTTAGAATTTTTGTTCACTTCCATGCAAGCTCAGGCATGAAATTAAAGAGTGTTTTTCTATTTATCCAGTATTTTAGGTGTTTTGCAGTGGGAAGATTTCAGGATGTATGTTGACAGTTTCATATTATATTTCATCAGTTGATATTAAGTAATATATAATGAAACATGAAGAAAAAAATGACTAACCATTTCTTTTTTTTTGAGACAGAGTCTCACTGTGTTGCCCGGGCTAGAGTGCCGTGGCATCAGCCTAGCTCACAGCAACCTCAAACTCCTGGGTGCAAGTGATTCTTCTGCCTCAGCCTCCCGAGTAGCTGGGACTACAGGCATGCGCCACCATGCCCGGCTAATTTTTTCTATATATTTTTAGTTGTCCTACTAATTTCTTTGTATTTTTAGTAGAGACAGGGTCTCGCTCTTGCTCAGGCTGGTCTCGAACTCCTGAGCTCAAGCGATCCGCCCACCTTGGCCTCCCAGAGTGCTAGGATTACAAGCGTGAGCCACTGCGCCTGGCCAACCATTTCTTATTTTAGATTTTATGACCCTCTCTGATATCTATTTACACTTTGTTTTTGTATAACTATAAAAGTGTATGCACCTTGTTTTTGTTCTGTCTTAAATTTTTTTTGACTTTTTAATGCATATTCACTATCTCCATATTATTTTACTGAATATAGAATATTCTTTGTTTACTCAATTAACTTATTTATTTGGGCATTGGAGTGTTTTTCCCACCAGTTTTTTGTTGTTGGTGGTGGCACTTATAACTGAGTATAGCCATTAAGAAAAATGAAAATAGTTTTTGTCTCCTTTCTTGTTTCATTTTGTTAAGATAGTTTATAAATCTTTTCTCTTCTCTTTTTTAAAGCCTGTCAAATTTAGCATTGGGGGGTCGTATACCAACTTTAGTGACACAAATGTTAATAAGTTCTGATAACTCAGTACTATAGGACCAGCCAATTTATAAACATTTAAAGGGAGGATTATGATCACCCTGAAAACAGGATGTTGTTTTATTGCTTTTTTTCACTCCCAATGATCTCTACCCAACAAATTCCTGCTTAATAAAATGTTTTGTTATATAGACACTGATCATTAAGTCAGAAAATACATTGAGATGTTTAACTGTGATTTTATTATCATTAAAACTTCTTGAGTTGTTTGTCCTTAGACGGTTTTTTTCTATAGAACGGTTCTACTCCCAGCCATCCCAGGGAATTGAAGCTGACATTTGTTGTAGCTTGAAAAATACCAAGTATTATTCAGCTGCATGACTTTCTTAAAAATATATTTCATTCCTTTTTAAGATGTCCAAGAAGGAAACTGTTGATTATAGACATCAGTTCTGTAATGTCTGGAGTGTATACACGTGCTCAGAAGAGAAAACTCCAAACAGTGGGGCTTAAGCAAATACGGGGAGTTTTATTTTTCTCTTGTAAGGGAAGTATTGAGGTAGGCAGTTGCCCAGGGCTGATGAAGCAGCAGTATGATGCTAACTGAGGCCCAGGTTTCTTTTATTTTTCTGCTTGGAAATCCAAATCCAATTGTAGCCTTTACCTTTATCTTCTCTTAATTTTAAGATGGCAGTTCTATCTCCAGCAAGAAGAAAAGGAGAAGGCAAGCGGCAAAGGAGAATATAAGCTGAGTTACATCTTTCCCCTTTTGCAGAGTATTCTTAGAAGCATCGCCTAATGACTTTTACATACATCTCAAAATATAGTTTTTTACCTATTCACACTGCCACCTCTAACATGATTGGAATTCTGTTATTATGGAAGAAGGAGGATAGGCAAATACCAGCGTCTGCATCATTTAGGATATTATTTTTATAGAAACATCAAAAGAGGGCATACAATTGAAATTTTTGCCTCTAAGGCACAGTAGTGCTCATTATCCTTGGTGCACCAAGATGAGAATTTAAAAATATAAAATTTTTAAAAAAAATTTAAAATGCAGAAAAAGCCATTATGTGAAACATTTATAGTTTAATTTATATTCCTCTTTCTATGCATTATTGCCAGTATAATTGTACATGTGCATTTTACAAGATTTAGCTCATTCTATTTATACAGTTTTAATCCTATTTTTTACTTAAAATGTTATATAATAAGCTTTTATCATATCATTAAAATTCCTTTTAATTATTTTTGAAAGCTTCACATAGCATCTCATGATACAGGTGTGCCATAGTTTTTTTACCAACTCTCCTACTATTAAACATTTAATTAGTTAGTTGATTATTTATTTATGTAATTATAAATTTGGGAAAGCAATTTTGGATTTATAGAAAAGTTTAAAGATAATATGAAGAATTCTTCTATATCCCTCACTCAGTTTCCTTATTGTTAATATCTTATATTTGTCAAAACTGAAAAATCAGTTGTGGCAGGGACATCACTATTAACTAAACTCCAGACTTTATTTGTGTTTTACTGGTTTTTCTATTAATGTCCTCTTTCTATTCCAGAATACAGTACATGGAGTAGATTGTTTAGTCATCATTTCTCCTCAGTCTCCTCTGGTCTGTGACAATTTCTAACTCTTTCCTTGTTTTTCATGACCTGGATAGTCTTGAGAGGTGCTGGCACATGTCTTCCATTTTGGGTTTGTCTGATGCTTTTCTCATGATTTTTGGAAAGGATACCACAGAAATGAAGTGCCCTCCCTCCCTTTTTAAAATCACATCATCTCAAGGCATTCGTGATATGCACACGACATCACTGGTGCTATGAACCTTCGTTACTTCAATAATGAAGGTGGTGTTTGCCAGGTTTTTTTCACTGCAGAGTTTTTTCTCTTTTCCTCCTCTCTTCTTTGGAAGTGGATGACTAAGTGCAGCCCACACTTAAGGTGGCGGTCTGGAGCAAGGTGGGGGAGGGGATTAAACTTCACCACTTGAGTATATTAATAGTATCTATGTAAATTATTAGGCATTCTTTTGTAAGAACCATTCATCTCTTCTCTACCTACCCTTCCCCACCTCATTAATTTATTGATTCAGTTCTTTGTTTATATCGATATACTCATGTATATTGTATACTTTGGGTTTTAATCTAATACTGTGCTATTTATTTTGTTGCTAGGCTATTGAGAGTTCTTTCCGGCTACCTTCTATGTCCCTATAGTGTAGCCCCATCTTTTATTTTTTGAGCAATTCCTTAATCCCTGTCCCACTCCCAAGAATCATCCATTTCTCCACATTTCTCCCATTTCCCGTACTGGAGAACTACATTATTGGAGATTGATATTTGGAAACCAAAATCTTGTTGCTGGGAGTGCTCATTGCTACTGAGGTGCCATTACTTCTAGTCCATCTTGGTGGACAGAGCTAGGTAATATATATTAACCCATGTATACATTTAGTTTTTTTAATGTCTTTTTAATGGTTTGACTATTTTATTATTATGAAATGTACCACTTTATCTCTGATAATATGCCTTGTTTTGAAGTTCATTTGCCTGATATTAGTATAGCCATACCAGCTTTTTAAAAAAAATGGTTACTATTTGCATGGTGTATATTTTTCTACCTTTTTACTTTAGCTTTCCTGTGTTCTTCTGTCTAAAGTCTGTTTTTGGTAAAGAGCATAAATTTGGTCATTGCCTTTTGTATTTTTAAATCCATTTTGATAATGTCTTTTAAAAGATAATTTTAGTTCATTTACATTTGTCATAAATCTCTATATGGTTGCATTTAGATCTTTCATCTTATTTTTTTATTTGTCATATTTCTTTTATATTCATTTTTTCCTCCTTTCCTTCCTTTTTTTGGATTCATTGAGCATTTTCTAGAATTCCATTTCATCTTCTCATTTGATTTTTTTAGCTATATCTAAATTTTTAACTATAATTCTAGATATTTAAATATTTGTTTTTCATTTATCACAGCCTACTCTTAGTTAATATACCAGTTAAGAAACACTTTACATACTTCACAACAGTACAATCCCATTTAACTCCACTCTCATTCTTTGTGGTATTGATGTGTTATATTTTACTCCTATGTATTTTACAAACTCCATAATATATTATTACTATATGTTTTTTTAAACAGTAATCTTTTAATAAAATTTAAGGAATGTTTTTTATATTTACCCACCTATTTATACTGTTTGGTACTTTTTTTCCTGCCTTCCTTTGTACCTGGGCTTCCATCTGGGATTGTTTTCCTTCATCCTGAAGGAAATTACTAGCTTATTGGAGTACAGGTCTGCTGGAACAATTTCTCTTGGCTTTCACTTATCTAAGCATGTGTTTAGTCCACCTTCATTTTTAAAAGATGTCTTTACTAGATATAAAATTCTATGTTTATTTTTCCTTCTGCACTTTAGACATGTCATTCCATTGTCTTCTGCTTCCATTATTTCTGATAAGTCAGTTGTATTCTGATTGTTTTTTTCCTGAATATAATATGTTTAATTTTTCTAGCTTCTCTTAATGTTTTTCTTTTATTGTTTGCACAGAGTTTACCTAGGTGTGGTTTTTTTTTTTGTTACTGTTATTTTGTTTATATGTTTTGGTTTTTATACTTCTTGGTGATTACTGAGCTTCTTGGAATTCTGGCTTGAAACTTTTTTTTATCAATTTTGGGAAATTTTTGGTCAGTGGCTCCTCAAATATTTCTTCCATCTTTTGTCTTTTTTTCTTCTGGGAATCCAATGATACTTCTATTATATTGCTAGATATTGATTCATTGGTCCCTGGTTCTTTTTTCTGCACTTCAATAGTTTGGGTTTATTAATGTTTTCTTCTAGTTTGTTCAGTCTGCTTTTCAGAAGAGCCAACGCATGCCTCATTTGAGATATTGTACTTTTTAATACTAGGATTTCTATTTGGTTGATTTTGGAGTTTTTGTTTCTCTGCTGAAATTGTCTGCTTTTTTCTGTTGTTTCATCTAAATCAGCATTTCCTCTAAATTTTTTACATATTCACTATAATTATTTAAAAGTTTTTGTCTGCTAATTTGAACATCTGTTAATAGGTCACCTGTGGGTCTATTTCTATTGCTGTTTGTTGTCTTGATTATGAGTCCCATTTTTGTGCTTTTTTCCATGTTTCATAATTTTTAATTATTTGCTTTTCCAACAGGGATTTGTAGTAAGCACTGTGAGTCCCTAGATCTCTCTGCTTTCTGATACCACCCCTATCTTTTCATATCTTACCTGTGGGTGGAGGCAGGAAGTAAGGTGGTAATTGGAAAGTGGTAATAATTAGCTTTGTGTTTGGGACTTCTCTAGATTCTAATCTCCCACACCAGCTTAAGTGTCATTATTAAAAATTTGATTTCTCCTTGTTCCAACACTGTTCCTCTATCCGTGGTAGATTTACTTCCCTTTCTGTCTGTCACCTAGTCTTGACGTCTGTACCTAGTGATAACAATGGATGCCAATCTCTGCTAATACAGGAAGAGCTTGTCTCTTTCTGGTACTTTATTCTTTAGTTACCCCCACCCTGCCATATCCACACCTCTTCTAGTTTTTTAAAGAATTATTTTTTTTCGCTTTTTTATTATTCATTGTTTTTATTGGTATGGTGAGAGCAATGGTCTTTGTCGTCTTCTACAACATAACTAGAATTGAAACTCTTTTTTGTTTTTTGATTTTAGTTTTTAAAATTTCTGTCAACTTTGACATTCATTGCTGAAACATTAATATGGAGGGAAAGTACCCATAAATCTCATTGCTACTGTTTGTGTGTAAGCATTGAAAGAAATTATAAAGAATCTTTGGGGCTTGAAGTTCTGACTTGGGTGGGGCAAAGACAATATATGTAACCTAAACATTTATACCCCGGTAATATGCTGAAATAAAAAAAATTATTGATAAAAAATAAAAACAAAAAAATAAATTAGGTGTGGGGATAAAAAAAAAGAATCAGATTCAGTAAAGCTTGTATGCATAGTTGACTATTTTGGGGAGGAGATTGAGTTTAATAGGATGAATTAGGCTTCTGATGACCATTAAAATTAAGGAATACAATGGTCTTTTAGTTTATGAACTACTCTTAATGATTTCTAGGATCAATGACTTTTCATCCCTTTAAAAAAAGCCTATTCTGAAATTTAACTATCTTTAGTATCTAGAAATCTTGCTAAACTTCATTGTTTGTCCCTTATTCCCTGCTTTTTAAACTTGCCTCCCTTTAATATCTTCTTTGTGATGGTACAGAGTAACTTATTAACTTCTTTCAGCTTTTCCAAATTCCTTAAAGCTTCAGGATTTTGTGTACCAAATATTAATCCTTCATTCTGACATTCATAAAGCTCAAGAGTTCATGGATGGAATTGTTAGAATCTTGTTTGTTGCAGTTTGTTTTCATTTATTAGCATCACACATTCAGGACTAAACAGCAATTTTTAGTTCATTAAAACTTATTTTTTTAGATTATTTACTTATTTATTTTTGTTTCTCTAATTTTTTATTTTTAATTATTGTGAATACATAATAGTTGTATATCTTTATAGGGTACATGTGATGCTTTGATACAGGCATAAAATGTGAATTAATCAAATCAGGGAAATTGGAGTATCCATCACCTCATGCATTTTTCATTTTTTTTGTGTTAGGTACATTCCAATTCTATTCTTTTAGTTATTTTAAAGTATAGCCTAACTTATTGTTGATTATAGTCACTTTTTTGTTCTATCAAATATTGTTCATTCTATCTAACTATATTTTTCTTTATTCCCCCCTCCCCATTACCATTCCTAGCCTCTAGTAACCATCAGTCTATTCTCTGTCTCCATGTGATCAATTGTTTTTAATATTTAGCTCCCACATATGAGTGAAAACATGTGAGATTTGTCTTTCTGTGCTTGGCTTATTTCACTTAACATAATGTCCTTTAGTTCCATCCATGTTGTTGCAAATGACAGGATTTCATGCTTTTTGTGTCTAAATAATATTCCATTGCTTATATGTACCACCATTTCTTTATCCAATCATTCATTGATGGACACTTAGGCTGATTCCCAATCTTGGCTATTGTGAATAGTACAGCAATAAACACGGGAATGCTGGTATCTTTTTGATATACTGAATTCCCTTTTTTTGGAGATACACCTAGTAGTGGGATTGCTGGGTCATATGGTAGTTCTATTTTTAGTTTTTGAAGAACCTTCATTCTGTTCTCCATAGTGGTTGCATTAATTTACATTCCCCTTTCTCTACCTTGCCAGCATTCGTTATTGTCTGTTTTTTTGATAAAAGCCATTTTAGCTGGGGTAAGATGATACCGCATTGTAGTTTTGATTTGCATTTTTCTGGTTAACTAATGATGTTGAGCATTTTTCATATGCCTGTTGGCCATTTTTATGTCTTCTTTTGAGAAATGTCTATTTGGATCCTTTTCCCATTTTTAAATCCAATTATTTGATTTATTTTCCTATTGAATAGGTGGAACTCCTTTTATATTCTGGTTGTTAATCCCTTGTCAGATAGGTAGTTTGTAAATATTTTCTCCCCTTCTGTGGGTTGTTTCTTCACCTTGTTAATTGTTTCCTTTGCTTTGCAGAAGCTTTTTAGCTTGATGTTATCCCATTTGTTCAATTTTGCTTTGGTTGCCTGTGCTCTGGGGCTACTACTTAAGAAATCCTTGCCTAAATCAATGTCCTGAAACATTTCCTCAGTGTTTTCTTTTAGTAGTTTCAGGTCGTAAATTTAAGTCATTAATTTATTTTGATTTGATTTTTGTATATGGCAAGAGATAAGGGTCTAGTTTCATTCTTCTGCATGTGGATATCCAGTGTTCCCATTACTGTTTATTAAGGAGACTGTCTTTTCCCCACCTTTGTCAAAGATAAGTTCAGTATAGATATGTGGATTTATTAATATTTCTGAGTTCTTTATTCTGTTATGTTAGTTTGTGTGTCTGTTTTTATGCCAGTACATGCTCTTTTGGTTACTATAGCTCTGTAATATAATTTGAAGTCAGGTAATGTGATTCTTTCAGTTTTATTCTTTTTGCTCAGGATGGCTTTAGCTCTTCTGGGCCTTTTATGGTTTCATATAAATTTTAGAATTACTTTTTCTATTTCTGTGATGAATGTGATTGGTATTTTGATGGAGATTGCATTGAATCTGTAGATTACTTTGGGTAGTATGGATATTTTGACAATCTTGATTCTTCTAATCTATGAGCATGGAATATCTTTCCATTTTTTTGTATCTTCTTCAATTTCTTTCATAAATGTTTTATAGTTTTCATTATGGGAATCTTTTATAAACTTGTTTTTGATGATTGCTTTACTATATATTTACTGAATTTATATAGAATGATTGTGCCTTCAAATAATATTGCATTTGTTTTGTCTCATTTGTGATAATTTCCTCCATGTCTTTTGTTCACTGTGAATTGGGATTTTTTTCTTTCAATGTAATATCACTTTTATACTTATTTCTTTCATTCTATCATTTAAGTGATTATGGAAATTTTAGGTCTCGGTCTCTGACCACCCACTAGAAAACCATACTAAAGTCCTATCTGGTGTCTGTGAAATTTGGATAAGTCTTGTGTGTGAATTTTCAGTTAATAGACCAGCTGTCTAATAGTATTTACTTCTTAGGTTGTCACATTTAATAAAATTAAATAGGTTTAGGCTATTATGGGCTGACTCCCTTTTTTTAAACCTATATCTCTCTTCTTCATGCATGGGCATTTAATTGACCCAATATGTTTTGCAGAATCTTTGAAAATTTCTTTATGTATTAATACAATGTTTTCTGAGTTTAGAAGAATTATCATGTTATGAATTGTCCAATTACCATGTGAACTTCATTAACATGAGGACTTATTTTTTTCTGTGTATACATCAGGGAATGACTTACTCTACCCTAGACTATACCCTGGACTTTAGGAAATGCAAAATACATTTTTTACACATTCATCCTCATACTTGGATTAATAAGCATTATACAACATTTGTAAAACATGTATTTCTTGAGGGAAAGTTTCCAAAACTTAGATAATTTTTAAAAATTGGGTAAGTGTCTATATAATTTATATGCAGGCTGTGTAATTTATAATGAAAAGAAGTTCATTTGGCCCACAGTTACAGAGGCTGGGAAGCCCAAAGTGTATAGCTCTGGGAGCTGGTGAAGGGCTAAAGGCAGAAGAGAGTGTATGAGACAGAGAGGAAATCAGGTTGAACTCATTCCTTTTTTTTAAGGATATTAATGCTTCCATAACTAACTCCCTCAATAACTAACTCACTCTGTGATAACACCATTAATCCATTTGTAGGGCAGAGACCTCATGACCTAATTACCACTTAAAGGTCCTGCCTCTCAACACTGTTACAATGGTGATTGAATTTCTACATGAGTTTTGGAGGGGACATTGAAACCATAGTGGTAGATATGGTTATATCTTCGATAAGTTACAAGAGAAAGACTATTGTAATAACCTGGGGAAATAACTTGAGATCTAGCATTAGATTTAATTGAAATCTAATCCTATTTGGAAAAAAAGTTTGTTATATTGTATTAATAATTTGTTTTTACTTTTTTTTCTTTTCTCCCTCTTTTTTTTTTTTTTTTTTTTGAGGCAGTTTTACTCTGTTGTCCAGGCCACAATACCATGGCATCAGCCTAGCTCACAGCAACCTCAGACTCCTAGGCTCAAGGAATCCTCCTGTCTCAGCCTCCCTAGCAGCTGAGCCTACAGGCGCACACCACGCCTGGCTAATTTTTTCTATTTTTAGTAGAGCCAGGGTCTTGCTCTTGCTCAGGCTGGTTTGAACTCCTGGCCTCAAGCAATCCTCCTGTGTCAGCATCCCAGAGCGTTAGGATTACAAGCATGAGCCATCGTTCCTGGCCTCTCTTTTCTCTTTTCGTTGCTTGCTCCACCTACCTAGTCCTTAATTTTTATTAATGGAGCCGTTGTGAGAATGGCATTAAGTTAAAAATGTCGTGAGTTTAATAATGAGAAAACGATTTCACTAAAATAAATTTCTTGTTTTGTTGTGTTATATTGCCTTAGCCATGAGGGTGATTTTTGGAATATTTGTTTGATTATATCTACATAACATTAGGTTAAAGAATGTGAAAGTACTGTATTTATATTTCTGGGAAGAGATTAACTTCTAAACGTTATGTCTGGATTCTTTTGGAATAGGATAGGTGGAAATTTGTACTAATATGGAGTAGACTTTTTGTCTTTACTTCATAAGTCTGTCAAATATTGTGTGCATGTGTATTTGTTTACTTATGTAAGATATAGCTATAGCTATAGATATAGATATGTCAGCTAGTGGTAAATGACCTACTTGGACTTATGAAAGAGTTCGTGTAGACAGTAGAAAGAATATAGAATATTTTGTTTGAAAGCTACGTAGGTTAAAAATGGGACTACTTACTATTGGCCTATCTAGAAAATAAATTGTATTAATGCATAATAACTATGTCTGAGAAATCTTTGTTTAGTTCTTTCTCTTTGATTCATTCCACTGATGGCCTGTAGAGGGCATTACATGTATAGCAAATATAGCTTTGTATTTTCAGTTTTCATCTAAAGCCATTTTAGTCATTTTATCTAAAGTCAAATAAGGTGAAATAGGTTCGGAGTTATTATTCACATATTCTATGATATGTCATAAATATCAAGATTGTTATCTTTATGAGATTGGGTCAAGGCAAAAGATAGTCATGAAACTGAAATTAATTTAATTACAATGAATTTTTTGTTGCAGCAGCATTTTCTTTAATTGTCATTTCATCTTCTGTGAGGTCTAAATGAAGAAAGTAGGCTTAAAGGGATTTTTGAGTAGATATATGTAAACCTTCATGAGAGTTTGTTATCCTGAAATGGTTTGGCTGATGATGTAGTCTTCAATATATGTGTGGTAGTCTTATCTTTCCTGAGTTGCCACAGCAGTGATTCTTGCCACTGAGTGAACAAAAAAAGAGTAAAGGTTTCTTCTTGTTGCAGATATTCTGTGAACTTAAAATGCAAAGAAAATAGTTTAGTTTCTTTATCTTTGATATAAGTTAATATGATATAGTGAAAACTAGTACAAACTTATAAAATGCTTTTCCTCTGGGTTAAGAGGGTGATTATATTATCAAGATAAGAATGGGAAGAGATTATTAGATGGGACTGGAAATTGTGAAGCCCTCCCCAGTTTCTCTTTTTAATGTAAACTGATCAAGCAACATGCCTTCTAATCCTGGAACTAGTGTTCCTCTCTCTAAATTGGGGATTCTTAATTATAACCTTTAATGGTTGTGTTTTGCTTTCAGATTTTATGGATTCTTAAGTGCATAGGAGATGCTTACATTTTGTACACATATCATTGAATAATTAGATATTAATAATATGGCTATCATTATTTTTAATGGTGTTTAATTGTCAGTAATGGGGAAACTGAGTAAGTTATTCTGAAGAAATAATTTGTGTAAAAGCTAGACTTTACAGAAAACTTTAGGAAGCCTTTTTCTCCTCAACCCAAGAATGTTTTAATGATTTCTCTAACTCTTTGGTATAATGTAGACCAGATTCAAAATCAAATAATTTTAATATAAAGTGGTCTGGATATGATCAGTAAAAGAAGTACAATTATTATGCACGTGAGAGTATAATTGTAATGATTAAGGGAACAGCCAGTTTGCCTTCAAATTTTGGTTGTACCACTCTCTGGGATTTGTAACCTGTAATCAAATAAAGCACCTCTCTAAACTTTAATTTCCTCTTCTTTAAAGTGAGAGTAACAAAAGTATCTACCTCATAGAGTTGTTTGAGATTTAAATAAAATAATCCAGATTATATGCTTAGTACAGTACCTGGTGCATAAAGAATACTTACAGACATTATCATTATTGGATTTTTTTTTATAATTTTTTTTAAGACTCAAAAGGACCGCAGAATTTTGCTCATTTAAAGGGTAATGTGAAAATTTCAAAGTATCTTTGAGGAATCTGAAACTAGAGTTTATTCACAGGTTTTTTTTTTTAGTGGATTTTAAGGCTATGAATAACAGTAACTCTCAGGGGAAAATCTGCAGATTTATTTCAATAACACTGACTTTGGGTTTTGTATTATACTTCTTCCTAAGGTGATTAGAGTCATTAAATCATTTGGGGAAGCCAGAAGATCAGTGTGACAAAAATTTCCACAGCATCAAGTGACCAGGGACTAATAAATCCGAGATGATTTTTTTTCTGGCACAGTTAATAATCATTCAGAAATGATCTTAATGGAACATATAAATGAAAAAACATTCTAACAGATCAAGATTCCAGTCTTGATATTAAGGTGATGAGGAGAAAGGACTATAAGGGAAAAATGTAGTGGGTGGGGGAAGTCCTTGAAAAGATGTTAACTTGGGTAAGGGAAATACCAGTATCTCTGTGGTCTTTTAGGAACAAAAAACATCTTTTGCAGAGGGCCTAGTGTTTGAGCCAAGATATAAAGTGACCTTCATGGCTGGCTGGCTCAAGCTCCAGTTTTCCTAGGGAGAGTCAGTCAGCATTGCTTCAGTGCTTATCAGTGGGAAGCAAGGAAATGATGGTTGAAGCAAGGAATGACTGTTATTTCTCACCAGCAGATATTTCACACCACTTGCTGAAATGATTCAGCAGTTTAAAGTTGAGAGCTGTGAGACTTTGTGAGTTACACATGGGGAGCACAGAACCCAGGAGGGTCAGCTCTGTGGGAATACTTCTGGGATTACTCTATTCCCTCCTGCTCTGAATCACAAGCTGATGTGCAATTGTAGGCTTTTTCTTCTTTTTCCCCTCACTCCTAACCCCTATCCCCAAGGTTCCTTGACTGTTTGTAATAGAGTATTCTAGACAGCAGCAGGTAAAAATTTTCAGGTGCTGGGGGGCCAGGGGTGGGGACTGGAGAATAAACAAGATGTTTCATCTATTCCCATCAGTGTTTAAGGTACTTCCAGTTTAAAACTGACATTATTCTATTCCACCCTCCCTCCCTGGAAAAAAACAGGCCTCTTGTCTGGATCTTTTCGTTTTAATGATTTCCATGAAAAGGCTTTTACCCAGGCTCTGACATGACTGTCAGAACACACATTTAAATGCGAGAATACTTAAAAGGCTATTGATATTCCCTGGTGGAAAAGAAAGTGCTTTAAAAAAATCCATCTGTTCGTACACAAGTTAACCCTGACTATTTTCTTTCCCTCCTCCTCCTATTATTCCTTCTCCTCCTCCTTCTATTTTTTATTTTTTTATAATTGGTCAAAGACTCAGGTTAACACCAGACCCTCTATAGAACAAAATTTGTGTATCACCATCTTCTAGAAGCTGTCATTTTTATACATTGATGGCTGTGATTAATTTAATCCAGATCCAAGTACTTGAGTGGAGAGAAAGAATGCTTAATTTTGATCTAAGGCTGCTGTTTGGTCTCAACAGACTGCTGCTTTTAAATCTGGGGCTCATCTCTCTTTGTGTGTCTTGGGTATGTTAGCAGAAGTCAATAACCTATGTGATAAAATAATGCTGTATACAACAGGAATTATGTGTAGTATTCATAATCAAAAGCATATTTTGGCATGAATTTATTAGTTGTTAGGTGGAATTAATGTTTATATCAGATTGCTGTACTATTTAAGCAATCTGTTAGGGCAAATATGTTCTGAAGTAATAATCAGATGTTTGATTAGATTTTAACTAATTGATAGACTTGTGAATATGGAGCTATCGATGTGGATGGTCTATTATGTTGGTGAGAGAATGTTAATGTCTATTAACCATTAACCACTATGTTCATTACTGCTATCTCTTTATCACATGAAATATGGTTTTATTGAACAAGCAAGAGACTTAAGCAGTAAAATCCATGATAAGAAAAATAATTGCTGCTACTGAGAATTATATTCATTCTTGGAAAAAGTGATATAATCATCCTGGTTTTATCCACTATGATCATGCTACCTGAATATGGCTACTTACAGATACTTGATAATCACCTTTTAAGTCTTGCTTAGTTTCTCTGGGGTGACTATTTAAAACTTTTCTCATGTTACTCAATGCCCTAAATTTACCTCTGTCCCTCATTTCAGCAGATGATCTTTTACCTAGAAAAGGGAAATCATTAGGTAGGATCTTATAAGAAATCTAGACTGTTTAGAGTAACTTTCTCAAATGTCTTTTATTTAATTTCAAATTTTCTCTAGAAAGATCATCACCCTCCCTTTTCTATTTTAGAGATAGAAGTGCCTGGCTTCCTTAATGAGGCCAATAGCTACAAACTTTTTTTGATCCTGCTTGTTCCAGATTTTTCTAAAATTTTGACTCAGTAATCTCTCTACCTTTCGTTTCCAGTCTCTCGATTGGCCCTTTTCTTCCTTCTCACAAATTTGATCTTATACTTTGAAATTATAATAAAAGAATAGAAGGCTTTATAGTTCTTTTTAATGCTTTAGCAGTCATACTCTTGATGTTTTTCAGGTCAGTTCAGTATGTATTGAGGCATACTGTGTACTCAGCATATAGGTAAACCAGTTATGGCCTCTATGTTCTAAGAGTTTATGTATGTTTCAGTCTGGTGAAGAAGATTAGGTCAAGTTATAATATCAAGTGATACATGCTATTTTAGTTTGAATATTTGTGCCCCCTCAAAATTCATATGTTGAAACCCTAACCCTTAAGGTGATATATTAGGGCATGGGGCTTTTGGGGAGGTGATTAGGTTATGGGGGTGGAGCCCTCACGGATGGGATTGATACCTTTATAAAAGAGGCCCAAGAGAAACCCCTCACCTCTTCCACCATGTGAGGAGACAAAAAGCAGGCAACCTCTATGAACCAGAAAACAGGCCCTAATCAGACACTGAATCTGCCCAGGCCTTGATCTTGGACTTCTGAGCCTCCAGCCTTCATAAACTATTTCTGATAGTTTATGAGAAATAAATAACTGTTGTTTAAAGCTACCCATTTTATGGTATTTTGTTATAACACCCAGGACTAAGACTGATGCTTTAATGGAGTTTACTCTGTCATTCACAGTGTGCCCTCAACTTGTCTTTTCACTCTTGCTTCTTATGGTGAATGTCTGATGACTCTTCCAATGAAGGATAAAGGAATTAATTATCTTATACTCTACTATATCCTTTTTCTTCTCATCTCTTTTATTCTTATCTTTTTTAGGGAGGGGAGGCTAAATTCTGGTTAGAATTGGGATTGTTCTTTTTATATAATATAAAATTTTTTTATATATTACAGTTTTTAGGTAATATGAAGCATTTAGTAATTATAGTGATTTCATGTTTATTTCATCAATGTGTGATAAGTCATTTAGTGTTAACTCAACTTTAAAAGAATTAGTGTTTCCTACTGATCCTTTCATGGCCAGCTTCCCCAGTCATAAGTACTTTTTTGAATCAAGGTTAGTTGAATTTTTAACTTCAAGTAGATTTCAAGAAGGGTTCATTAAATATAATTCTTCCCCAAGAATTTTTAAAAATATAGATTTTTTAAAATATTTATTTAAAATTATTTTTTATTTTAAAATACCTTCTTGACTTTTTCAAAAAAATTAATAGACTTTATTTTTTAGGAAAGTTTTAGATTTATAGAAAAACTGAGCAGATAGTTTGTTTATGTCTCCTCTCTCCCCCAGTCACAATTTCCCCTATTGTTAATATCTTGCCTTAGTGGGGCACATTTATTATAATTAATGAACCAATATTGATATAGTATTATTAACTAAAGTTAACAGCTTATATTAGGGTTTATTCTTTGTTTCCTACGGTTCTATAGGTTTTGAAATATGCGTAATGCAATATATCCACCATTGCAGTATTATAGAAAACAGTTTCACTGTGCTAAAAATCTCCCATGCTTCTCCTATTCATCCACCACTCCCATCCCACCAACCCCTGGCGACTAATGATCTTTTTCTTGTTGCTATAATTTTACTTGTTCCAGAATGCATGTAGTTGGATTCATATATTGTGTAGCCTTTCAAACTGGCTTCTTTCACTTAGCAGTATGCATTTAAAGTTCCTCTCTGTCTTTTCATGGTATATTACTTTTTATTTCTATATAATGTTCCATTGTATGAATGTACCACACTTTGTCCATTCACTTATTGAGAGACATCTTGGTTGCTTCTAAGTTTTGGCAATTATGAATATAGCTACTATAAACATTCATGTGCAGGTTTTTGTGGGGATATACATTTTTAATTTATTTGGATAAATAACTGGGAACATGATTACTGGATCATATGGTAAGGCCACATATTTAGTTTTGTAGGAAACTGCCAAACTGTCTTTGAAAGTGACTGTAACATTTTGCATTCTCACCAGCAATGAATGAGAATTCCTGTCATTGCACATCCTCACCAGCATTTGTTATTGTCAGTTTTTTTGGATTTTAGCCATAGAGGTCTGTAATGATGTCTCATTGTTATTTTAATTAGCAATTCCCTAGTAACAGATGATATTAAGGATATTTTCATGTGCTTATTTGTCATCTGTGTATCTTCTTTGGTGAGGTGTCTATTGAGGTCCCTCCCCATTTTTTAAATGGGGTTATTCTTATTGTGCTCTACAACCCAGTTTGTGGGTTGTCTTTCATTCTCTTAACCGTGTCTTTCCAGAGAAGATGATTTCATTTTTAATGAATTCCAACTTATTGCTTTTTTCTTTCACAGATTATGCTTTTAGTGTTGTATCTAAAAAGTCATCACTGAACCCAAAATTACCTAGATTTCCTCTAATGTAATTGTCTAGAAGTTTTATATTTTTATGTTTTACATTTAGGTCTGGGATCCACTTTAATTTTTTTTTTTGTGAATTTTGTTCAGATCCATGTTTAGATTCCTTTTATCCCATGTGGCTGTCCAGTTATTGTAGCACCATTTGTTGAAATGACTATCCTTTATCCACTGAATTGTGTTCAATACTATTTCTTGTCAGAGACCAAGTGACTGTATTTGTGTGGATCTATTTCTGAACTCTATTCTGTTCTTTTGATCCGTTTGTCTATTCTTTGCCAGTACCACACTATCTTGATTATTGTAGCTTTATAATAAGTTTTGAAGTTGGACACTGTCAGTCCTCTGACCTCCTTCTCCTCTTTTTCTTCCTTCTCCTCATCTTCTCCTCCTTCTTCTGTATTATGTTGACTGTTCTATGTCTTTTGCCTTTCCATATAAACTTCAGAATCAGTTTGTCAATATTCACAAAATAACTAGCTGGGTTTTTTCATAGAGATTGTGTTGAATCTTTAGATCAAGTTGGGAAAAACCGGTACATTAACAATATTGAATATTTCTATCAATAAACATGAAATATCTCTTCATTTATTTAGATTTTCTTTGATTTCTTTCATCAGAGTTTTATAGTTTTCCTCCTATAGGTTTTATACATATTTTTTAGATTATACCTAATTATTTCTTTTGAGTACTAATGTAAATGGTATTGGATTTTAAATTTCAAATTCTAGTTCATTGCTGGTATTTAGTAAAGGAATTGACTTTTGTATATTTGCCTCTATCCTACAACTTTCCCGTAAAAATTCATTCTAGAAGAGGCTTTTTTTGGTGATTCTTTGTAATTTTCTAAAATAGACAACCATGTGATTGGCAAAGATGGATATATTCCCAATTTGTATAGTTTTTATTTCCTTTTGTTGCCTTATTGCATTAGCTAGGACTTGAAATGCAGTGTTGAATAGGAGTGGTGAGAGGTGGCATCCTTGCCTTGTTCCTGCTCTTAGGAGTAAAGGATCTAGTTTTTCACCATTAAATATCATGTGCTATAGATTTTTAATAGATGTTCTTCATCAGGTTTTGGAAGTTCACCTCTATTCCTAGTTTGCTGAGAGTTTTTATGATGAATGGGTGTTGGATTTTGTCAAATGCTTATTTGACATCTATTGATAGGATCATGTGGTTTTTTTTCTTTAGCTTATTGTTGTGATGGATTAAATTAATTGATTTTTGAATGTCAAACTAGACTTGCATACCTACAATAAATCTTACTTATTGTGGTATATTATACACTGTTGGATTTGCATTACTAACATTTAGTTGAGGGTTTTTCCATCTATGTTTATTAGAGATAATAGTCTATAGTTTTCTTTCTTATAAGGTTTTTATGTGGCTTTGGTATTAGGATAATCCTAACTTCATAAAAATGAATTAGGAGGTGTTCTCTCTCCTATTTCTTGGAAGAGATTGTAGAGAATTTTATCATTTCTTCCTTCAATGTTGGTAGAATTCACTAGTAAACCCAACTGGACTTGCTGCTTTCTGCTTTGGAAGGTTATCAAATTATTGATTCAATTTGTTTAATAGATATGGACATACTCAAATTATCTATTTCTTCATAAGTGAATTTTGGCAATTATGTCTTTCAAGAAATTGCTCTGTTTCATCTGAGTTATTAAATTTATGGGTATAGATTTGTTCATAATATTCTTTTGTTATCCTTTTTATGCCCATGGGAACTATAGTGATAATCTATCTCCCTTACATTTCTGTTATTTGTACTTTATGTCACATCTCTCTCTCTCTTTCTTTTTGCAATTAGCCCGGCTAGAGATTTATTAATTTTACTGATCTTTTAAAAGAACCAGGTTTTCATTTCATTGTCCTATCGCTTTCTTGTTTTCACTTCCATTGATTTCTGCTCTAATTTTAATTATTTCTTTTCCTTTGCTTCCTTAAATTTATATTGCTACCCTTTCTCTAGTTTCCTCACATGGAAGCTTATATGATTTATTTTAGATCTTTCTTCTTTTCTAATACATGTATTCAGTGTTATAAATTCCCCTGTAAGCACTGCTTTTACTGTATACCACAAATTTTCATTAGTTGTATTTTCAGTTTTATTTAGTTCAAATTATTTTTTAGTTTCTATTGAGACTTCTTCTTTGACTCATGTATTATTTCAAGTGTATAGTTTAATCTCTAAATATTTAGTTTTTCTGTTACTTATTTTTTGTTCCATTGCATTGTGGACTGAGAGGGTACTTTTTATGATATCTATTGTTTAAATTTGTTGAGCATTTTTTATGGCCAGGACTGTGGTCTATCTTGGTGAATTTTCCATGTGAGCGTGAGAAAAGCGTGTTTTCTATTATTGTTGAATGAACTATCTTTACTGCTTTTCTGCCTGCTAGGTCTGTCAGTTACTGATAGTGGTATGTTGAAGTCTCCAACTATAATAATGGATTTGTCCTTTTCTCCTTGTAGTTCTATCAATTTTTGTCTTATATGTATTCATGCTGTCTTTTTGGGCATGCACTCATTAAGGATTGTTATGTAAAGGGGAGAATTGACCCCTTTATCATTATGTAATGCTCCTCTTTTTCCCTGATAATTTTTCTTGTTTTGGAGTCTATTTTGTCTGAATATAATATAGTGACTTCATCTTTCTTTTGATTAGTGTTAGTGTGGTATATTGTTCTTCCATCTAGTTACTTTTAATCTATCTGTGGCTTTATATTTAAAATGGATTTCTTATAGGCAACATATAACTGGATCTTTCTTTTTATGCACTCTTTCAGTCTGTCTTTTAATTGGTATATTTAGACAATTTACATTTAAAGTGATTACTGTTATAGTTGATCCATATCCACTGTATTTTTGACTTTTATATCCGTTGCACTTGTTCTTTGTTTCTTTTTAAAAGAATCTTCTCTTTTTTTTCCTTTTTGTGATTTTAACTGAGTATTTTATCTGATTCAGTTTTCTCTCAGCATATGATTATACTGTCTTTAAAATGTTTTACTGGTTGCTCTAGTGTTTGCAATACACATTCATAATTCATCTAAACCCGTCACTTTTGAATGTCTGTTGGATTTATAATGATGTTTTGCCTCTGAATCCTTAAAGTCCATATCTAATAATTACAAATTTGAGGGCTCTGGTATGTCTCCTTCCTATGTTTATTTTTAATCCCTATTTGTTTATTTCATTTTGACTTACCTTCTTTTGCGCTTGGTTACTTTTGATTGTGTCCTGGGCATTTGAAGGAAAAAACTGTTTTTCTATTCTTATAATACTTTGGACACTAAATATGTGGATTTTCCACACCAAGCAGTTCTCCAATTCTCTGTGAACACCAACTGGATGTCCTACAATTTAACTCAATTCTGACACTAACTACCTGGATCAGAGCCCACAGGTTAAGGATCAGTCCCACAAGACTGCCCCCTACTATAGATGCCAATCCCAAAAAATGGGTCTCCTGTTTACTCCCACTTCCATTCACCTTGGCTACAAATTGGGAGTTCTTACGAATCCCTCCTTAGGCTTTATAATTTGCCATAATGATTCATAGAACTCAGAGAAACACATTACTTACTATTAACAGTGTATTAGAAAGCACACAACTTAGGCCTGGAGATGGTGGCTCATGCCTGTAATATTAGCATTTTGGGAAGCAGAGGTGGGAAAGCATATGGCATAACCAAAGGACAATTTAGTAAAAGCATTTCTGCTGGCAGCCAAAATAAAGTGGTCCAGAATGCAGTTTTTGGCTGTTCTTGTCTTAATCAAGACATAGTTTATAATATTGATACCTAAAGCAGAAGTTGGAAATGCATTCCCTTCTTTTGGGATCATTAATCACTTTGAGACTCTCATGAAAGTGGTAGACCATTTCCTTAGCAAAGTGCATATGTGTCCAGTCTCCATGGATCTGGAAGAATTCTGACAGTAACTACCTGGAGCAGACCCCACAGGTTAAGGATTCAGTCCCACGGAACTGCCCCTCACTATAGATGCAAATCCCAAGGAGTAGGTCCCAAGCATATACATTAATTCTTCATAAGTACAGCTTTTAGTAGTCAAACTTTTTGATAAGTATTGAGTATCATTGAGTTCAAATTTATGTTTATCTGACTTTTCTTTTTCCGAATGTCAGTTGCCTGTGTTCTTGGTTAAGTACAGTGCAATATATGCTTTAAAAAGTAAACCAGTCCAGGCTCAGTGACTCATGCCTATAATCCCAACATTTTGGGAGGTTGAGGGGGGATGATTGCTTGAGGTCAGGAGTTTGAGATTAGCTTGAGCAATGTAGTGAGACTGTTGCTATAAAAAATAAAAAGTAGCCAGGCATGGTGGCACACGCCTGTAGTCCTAGCTGCTTGGGAGGTTGAGGCAGGAGGATCACTTGAGCCCAGGAGTTTGAGGCTGCAGTGAGCTGTGATCACACTACTGCACTCCAGGCTGAGCAACAGAGTGAGACACTGTCTCTTAAAAAGAAAGGCATACAACTTAGGAACAGCCAAATGGAAGACATGCATAGGGCAAGGTATGGGGGAAGGGCATGGAGCTTCCGTGCCCTCTTCAGACATGCCACCCTCTCAGCACCTTGATGTGTTCTCCAGCCTGGAAGCTCTCCAAACCCCTCTTGTTCAGGGTACTTACGGATATTTCATTATGTAGGTACGACTGATTAAATCCTTGGCCTTTGGTGATCGAACTCAATGTCCAGCCCCTCTTTTCTCCTTGGATATTAGAGGATGGGGCTGAAAGTTTGAACCCTTTAATCACGTGGTTGATTCCTGTGGTAACCAGCCCCCATCCTCCAAGAGTCCCTTATTAGCACAAATTCTGGTATGATTGAAAGGGGCTTATTATGAATAAGAAAGGATACTTCTCCTTCCCCTATCACTCAAAAATTCCAAGGGTTTTAAGGTGATCTGTGCCAGGAATGAGGGACAAAAACTGAATATTATAACAAAAGATGCTCCTGTCACCCTTACTACTCAGGAAGTTACAAGGGCTTTAGAAGCTCTGTGCCTACACTAGAGAGGAAGGACAAATATGTATTTCTTATTATGTAACAACATCACAGCACTGTCATTTCAAAATTGATTTTGTAGAAACTATTTAAAGTCTAGGATGATGGTGTCTTTTCTTGACGAGGAGTCATGTTTGCTTTTATCAGATGCCAGTGGACAATATTATTCTAGGATGCTTGGGGACACTAGTACTTCACGATCATCTTAATCCAGTTTCATGCTTAATATGAGTCCCTGCAATGGCCAGTCAATCTCATGGTGGTGTATCCTTTCAAAGAGTTCAAGTGTTTGGGGTTCCAACCCAAAATGAGATGTATACCAAAGCCATACCTCCCTGATGGAACTTGACCTTGATTCCTGTTTTCTAATCCTTTGATGTTGTCAAAAAGTCATTCTGTCATTCTGTCACCCCTTCTGGTATTGGTCAATGTCCTTAAAGGAAGAATGGTTACAACTGTTGGTCTCTCTTCCCTTTCCTAGATTCTGGCCTGACAAGTTTTCACCATTTTGTTAGCTCTCTGATGCCTTTAAGCAGATGGCTTTTATATTTTGTTCTTTTTTTCTTGTCTAAATTATCGAGTTCACCATTGCCAGATGTGGATATTCCTTTCAATCATTTTATTCACATATGTTTTATAAAATTTTGATAATATCGTATATATAAATGTCTTGCTTTTTAAAGCTTAATATAATATTTCTCCATGTAATTATTCTTTCAGGACATGTTTTTTAATTGATTGAATAATGCACAATATTTCTTCATATTTATGTTATATAATTTCCCATTCTTTTTCCTGATCCAATTCCCTATTAGTCGACATTTAGATTCCCTCTTTTTATTTTCTCTTCTTATTTGCTACATAATGATATTTCTAGATTCAAAATTATTTAGAGACACTCTACTTCACATGTTTATGAACGTAAACTTGGTCATTTTTACTGAACTAGATATCTGCTATGATAACAAAATTAAATTTTATTAGGAGGATGTATAGAAGCCTTTATTATCTTGAGAAACACCTGGCTTTTAAGTTAAAACTGGAAACAGAAGCTTGTGTGAGTGTATAGTTTTACACCTAGCAATAAGAGAACACATGTCCATTTGATCTTAGGAAGATTTTATAAGTTTCAAATGGGTCTCTGGCCCTGAGCCATTCTTGCTGTCATTTTTTATTAACTTTGTTCTCTTTTTCTTCTTATAGAAAGGCTGCTTTTTGTAATATTGCTTCTTAAGAATATGATGCCATTCAAAAGGATATTGTAAACAGTGTCTTAAAATTGTGTCTCAGTCCCTTAAAAGGACTTATAAAACATAGCACAAAATATGCAGTGATAGAACCATAGAGTTAACATTAGCTATCTTTTAACTCTGTTTAGTAATCAGCTTCCAGTAACCATCACAAAACAGCAAATTAATTTAACATATTAGCAGTTTCATTGGTAGATAAAGGTAAGGCATTTAAAGATCACTTTTGTAGACATATAGTCCAAATTGGAAATTTTAATAACTTCATTTTGATTAAATCTTATAGTTTGCTCCTCAGTTTTTATGATACATTTTTTTCAGCTTTTTTATTGTCATAAACTAGATCTTATTTGTAATGTTTGTTCTTTCATAGAATGACTACATTGAAATTTTTGCTATTCTTTTTTCTATGGCACTTTTTAAGGAGTAGGTAATTGAGATATGTTCTCCTGGTCCCCAATAAATAGTCTTCCTATCTCTTTACTATAGTTTGTCAGAACACATTTTTTAAAAAATTTATTTGAGGTTTTTTTTTTTTTTTTTTTTTTTTTTAAAGAGAGAGAGTCTCCCTATGTTGCCCAGGATGGAGTACAGTGGCTTGATCGTAACTTGCTGCAGCCTCAAACTCCTGGGCTCAAGTGATCCTCCTGCCTCAGCCTCCTGAGTAGCTGGGACTACAGGAACATGGCACCATGCCCAACTAATTTTTCTTATTTTTTTGTAGAGATGGGATTTCACTGTGTTGCTCAGGCTGGTCTTGAAATCCTGGCCTCAAGAGATCCTCCCCCTTGGCCTTACAAAGTGCTAGGATTATAAGTGTGAGCCACTGTGCCCGTCAAAACACAATTTTTGTAGGAAATTAGGATCAGCTTTTTTATTAATTTTTATAAGCTAAGTCATGGTTCTTCTGTTTGTTCTTTCATAGATTGGCTAAATTACAATTATGTTATTCCATTTCCTATGGCATTTGTTAAAGGTATGGGTAGTAGACATATGATCTCCCTATTCTGGTATTCTTTTTACCTGTACAGTGTGCCCCATGAAAAATATACTTTCTGTCTTAGCAGGAAGCTATTGATAAAGTAAGGAAACATAAGATTGTGAAAGAAAGAAAGAAGCTCATTTTTCAAATGCCTGTTCTGTGCCAGTTACAGTGCTAGGTACTCTCACATAAAATGAAGTGAATGATTTTTTTTTTTTTTTTAACTTTTGAATCTTTTACTCTCAATGTAGACAAAGTTAGGCTTTGGAATCCTTAATGTTTGTAATTTTTTCCTTTGTTATCTGTGCTATTTCCAGAGGATGTGAATCAAGCATAGCATAGTAACTTATGTTATTTTTTTCTTAATAGTTCTATTCTGTATAAATTGGGTTTCGATAGCTTTTCTTTATACACTCTTTGTGTTAGAATGTGGGCATAAGTTTTGCATTTTTGAAACTTTCCCACTTATATTTATAAACTACAATATTATTCATATTATTTTTCAAGATTTACAGTGTTACCATTAGATTGTACAATGTATAAATGGGCTATAACCACGTTTTTCTTTATAAGGAGTTTTTTTTCTCTGTGAAAAGTTGTCTTATATACATTTGAATCTCCATCCTCGGTCTCATTAGCAACTTACATTGCCAATGACTTATATCCAGCAACTTTACTGGAATCCTAAGATTATTCCCCATAGTCAAGGTAATTTACAGGATAGGAGAAGTATGCCCTGGTTTTCCTAGTAAACCACACTAAAGGTACATGTTTCCTCTGCTAAAAATTGGCTTCCTTCATCATTCTCCCCTCTTCAGAGGGCAGCTTGGAGTATTGCCCTTCACTTTGATGTGGTCTTTGAATTTCTTCTCTTCGTTGGACTTCTTACAGAAGGCTTTACTTGAAACAGAATGTTTAAATCCAAATGTGGCTTTCTAACACATCGTTTTTTTTTTTCATTCAATGCCATGACAAGTAAGTTATGTCAGATCTGTTATATCATTTTTTTGATGTAAACACATGAGAAAAAAAGAGTAAGTAGACATGGGGAGGTAGTTCTAGGGACTCAGTGTGCACACTCACTACTTGTTTTCAAATTCCTCTTTATTTGGCTAGGGGAAAACTATTTCCAGGTAGACATTCGGATCCAAAGGAATTATTGGATAGACCTGCATATCTGCTTCCTTGCCAAAATTTAAAGGATTATTCTTTTAATGAAAGAATAGTTTTCTTTTTCTGGAATGTGTACTTAAATGTTTTGAATAGTCAGTATAGAGTACTGAATGTTTTGCATTTTGATAACATTTAAGAAATTCAGAGCACTTAGTGACACTTTGCTGAAGATGGTAGAAGGAAGTAAAGAAATTTGCTTTTCACTTTAAACTACAGTTATTTCAACTCAAATAGTATGATACAAATTATTAAGGAGTTATTAGGTTTGTATCAAGTATTTTAGTACTTTAAAAACATCTCTCTTTTTTATTTTTGAAGTCTAGTAAATGTTATATTTAACTTTTTATTGAAATTATATTATTTCAAGTATCAGAATAAAAAATATATAGTACAATTTAAGGCTAGAACTATTTTAAGATGGCCAAAATTCTCATTTTTGCAGTGAGTAAACTAAAATTACACAAAGTTACATAGCTAGTTAGTTGCATTTAAAACTACAAGTTAGGCCTCACAAACCTTTTCCACTGTTTTTTCTTCTTGGCCTCACTGCCTTGTTGTTTTGTCCTAGCAATTCTTTTAATTTTTAACTTTTCTGTGAGTAAATCTGTCAGGAAAAAAAATGCTTTTGACAGAAAGTTCTAAACTGGAGCCTTAATTGGATTTATTTTCTTATGATAGGTTATTCCAGAGAGAATCATGTAAGATTGGGATCAATATAATGTTAGAATTGGAAGCATTTGCCTTTTGGGGACTATTAGTAGTGATATTTGATTTGTTTTTCTTTCAGATGTATCTAACATGATATTTTTCTTCCTCCTCCTCCCCATCTTTCTCAGTTTCCCTACCCACTTATTCCTACTCAACACAAATAGAATCGTCAGAGTTTCAAATGGTTGAGGGAGTGTAGTAACGACACATGCCTTGGATAAAATGACTTGTTCCTGATGAGTCACTTTGGAAAGATAGGTATCTCTTCTGCTCCTGAAAGTTCTTGAAACTCTGGTATTTATAAGGAATGCATTCTAGAATTTAAAGGTATGGGTGAAAGGCAGGACTCACCTAATTTACTAGAAGGAAGACAGTGGCTAAATGAAGTTTAATTTATTAAAATTTTTATTTTTCAAAAATGGTGAGTCAATAGAATGATAATTATGGAATAATTCTTGCTCTTCAAGAATAGATCCTAAGATGTTAGTGATTTTACTTTCTATCACTACAGTTCTTCACTGTGTTCTTGTGGGGTTCTCCCTCCCCCAACTTGGCTTTTGATTGTAAGTCTTGTAAATGGAGAATAAGAAAGAAGACAGTTCTCCATAGGTTGTTTTATAAAGCAGAAATGGAAGGGATAGAAGAGAGCTTATTATGTAGTTTGGTAGTATCTGTGACCATGGTACCTAATAGCACATTCATTGGGTGTTTAGATTTGATTTAGATTGATTTTACTGAGAAAAGAAAAGTGCCCCCCAACTTGTGTGAATTATGAAACCTTCCTACTGAATATGTATATTGGTGGATATAAACCTACTTTCTCTTTTCTAATATTAGCAGTTGTCTTCTGAAAAAAAAAGGGTTATAGGAAGCAGTCATGTTTTTTGAATAATTTTATCCTTTGTTACCATGGAAACCTAGAAATAGGATTAATAGTTTTATTGATACCATAGTTATAGTTGAAATTATTGGTTCAGTTGAGATATTGACTACTGATGTATATTTCTTACTAGGGTTTTTCTTTTTTCCAGTCCTATTCTGAAGGGAATGGGGAGTTGGTCTTTGGAGAAAGCTCTGTTTATATAGATCTTTATGTTTTCTAGGGGCCTAGGTAAAACACAAAACATTAAGCAACTAGGGTAGTACTGCTCTGAGGGTACTACCTTCTCTTGATTATTTTTTCTCCCAACTTTACCTGTATTTTGGATATTTTGGGGTGATTTTCATTACCACCTGAATGTTGACAATGACAAAGGATACAAAAGTCAAACCGATTTGTAGTAACAATTTGCAGAGAAGAGTTAATTCTATTGTCAAAAATAATGTTAGAGATTACCTTGAAATTCAGTATATTCATGAGCTAGCTTATTTTAGAATTATGCAGGAATGATTTTGAGCACCCGTCAATGTGCTAAGTATTAAGCAAATATAATAATATATTATATAATGTATAACTAATATAATGCTCCTATTAGTATCTTCAGGTAGATGGCATTGTTAAAAAATGTATCTGGGCTGGGCGCAGTGGCTCACGCCTGTAATCCTAGCACTCTGGGAGGCCGAGGCGGGCGGATTGTTTGAGCTCAGGAGTTCGAAACTAGCCTGAGCAAGAGCGAGACCCTGTCTCTACTAAAAATAGAAAGAAATTGGCCAAACAACTAAAAATAGAAAAAATTAGCCAGGCATGGTGGCACGTGCCTGTAGTCCCAGCTACCCAGGAGGCTGAGGCAGGAGGATCACTTGAGCCCAGGAGTTTGAGGTTGCTGTGAGCTAGGCTGATGCCATGGCACTCTAGCCCAGGCAAGAGAGTGAGACTCTGTCTCCAAAAAAAGAAAAAAAAAAAAAAGTATTTGAAAATGCCTAAGAAATTTGTGAAGTATGATTAACATGGGCATTGTATTTTTAGATATTAGAGTATATTACAACACAATAGTTTTAAATCTGTGTGAGGACTTGGGTTTAAACATGGTAGACTGACTGCATTTGTTTGTCTCGTTCTCCTAAGCCCTCCAAAACATTAAATAAACAAGCTTTTAAAGATCTGAAACACAAATGCTACTTTATGATAGAGGCTTTCCTTGAACGCTCTGTATTTTAAAAACAACCTCTCTTTTCTTTTTTTACATTCTTTTTTTATATTTGTCCAACTTACAACCTTTTATATTTGCCCATTTCTGATGCTCTTCATTCATTCCCAAGGATCTGAATTTCCATTGGGTATCATTTTCCATCAGCCTAAAGAACTTCCTGTAGCACTTAAAAAAATTTTTATTGGTTGATTAATTGATTGATTGAGACAGGATCTCTCTCTCTTGTCCAGGCTGACATACAGTTGTTCAAACATAGCTCACTATAACCTCAAATTCCTGGATTCAAGTGATCCTCCTGCCTCAGCCTCCCCAGTACCTAGGACTACAGGCATGTACCACCACACCTGGCTAATTTTTTAATATTTTGTATAGATGGGATCTTGCTATGTTGCCCAGACTGGTTTTGAACTCCTGGCCTCAAGGAGTTCTTCCACCTCGGCCTCCCAAAGTGCTAGGATTATAGGCATGGGACAGAGTCTTACTGTGTCGTCTGGGCTAGAGTGCAGTAGCATCATCATAGCTCATTACAACTTCAAACTCCTGGACTTAAGTGATCCTCTTGCCCCAGCTTTCTGAGGAGCTGGGACCACAGGCACATGACACCATGTCCAGCTAATTTTTCTGTTTCTTGTAGAGATGGGGTCTTGCTATGTGCTCAGGCTGGTGTCACACTCCTGGACTTATGTGATCCTCCGACCTTGGCCTCCCAAAGTGCTAGGATTATAGGCAGGAGCCACCATGCCCAGTCCCCTTTAGCATTCTCTCTTTTTTTTAAATTTTTAATTATTGATCCATAATAGTTTCATGTATTTATAGGGTACATGTGATATTTTGATACAGGCATACAATGTGAATTAATCAAATCAAGGTAACTGGGGTATCTATCATCTCAGGCATTTATCATTTCTTTGTGTTAGGAACACCCCAATTCTACTCTTTTTAGTTATTTAAAATTATACCCTAACTTACTGTTGATTATAGTGACTTTGTTGTGTTATCGATTATTATTCATTCTATCTAACTATATTTATCTTTGTCCCCTCTCCTTACCTAGCCTCTGATAGCCTTCATTCTACTCTCTCTCTCCATGAGATCAATTATTTTTAATATTTAGCTCCCACATAAGAGTGAGAACATGTGAGATTTGTCTTTCTGTGCTTGGCTTATTTCACTTAACATAATGTTCTCTATTTCCATCCATGTTGTTGCAAATGGCAGGATTTCATTCTATTTTATGACTATACAATATTCCATTGTGCATATGTACCACAATTTCTTTAACCATTCATTCATTGATGGACACTTAGGTTGATTCCCAATCTCTTGGCTGTTCTATTGTGAATAGTGCTGCAATAAACATGGGAGTGCAGATATCTTTTTGATATACTAAATTCCCATTTTATGGATATATACCCAGCAGTGGGATTGCTGGGTCATATGGTAGTTCTATTTTTAGTTTTTTTGAGGAATTTCAATACTGTTCTCCATAATGTTTGCAATAATTTACATTCTCACCAACAATATCTGAGGGTTTCCCTTTCTCCTCATCTTTGCTAGCATTCATTATTGTCTGTCTTTTTGATAAAAGCCATTTTAACTAGGGTAAGATGGTATCTTATGTAGTTTTGATTTGCATTTCCATTGCATTTCCATCCTGATAACTAATGATGTTGAACATTTTTTCATATACCTGTTGGCCATTTTTATGACCATTTCTTCTTTTGAGAAATGTCTATTCAGATCCTTTACCCATTTTTAAATCTGATTATTTGATTTTTTTCCTATTGAGTAGTTGGAGCTCCTTATATGTTCTAGCTGTTAATTCGTTGTCAGATAGGCAGTTTGCAAATATTTTCTCCCTTTCTGTGGGTTGTCTCTTCAGTTTGTCAACTATTTCCTTTGCTTTGCAGAAGGTTTTTAGCTTGATGTGATCTCATTTGTTCAGTTTTACTTTGGTTGCCTGTGCTTGCCCAGACCAATGTCCTGAAGCGTTTCCCCAATATTTTCCTTTAGTATTTTCGTAGTTTCAGGTCTTAGATTTAAGTCATTAATCCATTTTGATTTGTTTTTGTATATGAGAAGAGGTAAGGGTCTAGTTTCATTCTTCTACATATGGATATCCAGTTTTCCCATCACTGTTTATTGAAGAGACTATCCTTTCCCCACTACAGTTCCTGGCACCTTTGTCAAATGTAAGTTCACTATAGATGTGTGGATTTATTTCTGGATCCTCTATTCTGTTCCACCGGTCTTTGTGTCTGTTTTTATGCCAGGACCATGCTGTTTGGCTTTCTACAACTTTGTAGTATAATTTGAAGTCAGATAATGTGATTCCTCCAGTTTTATTCTTTTTGCTCAGAATGGCTTTAGCTATTCTGGGCCTTTTGTGGTTCCATATAAATTTTAGGATTATTTTTTATATTTCTGTGGAGAATGTCATTGGTATTTTGATGGAGATTGCATTGAATCTGTACATTGCTTCGGGTAGTATGGACATTTTTATAATATTGATTCTTCCAATTCATGAGCATGGAATATCTTTCCATTTTTTTGTGTCCTCTTCAATTTCTTTTGTCAGTGTTTTATAGTTTTCATTATAGAGATCTTTCACTTATTTGATTAAGTTTATTCCTAGATATTTTATTTGTAGCTATTGTAAATATAAATACTTTCTTGTTTTCTTTTTCAGATTGTTTACTGTTGGCAGATAGAAATGCTATTGATTTTTATGTATTGGTTTTATATCCTGCAACTTTACTGAAATCTTTTTATTAGTTCCAATAGTTTTTTGGTGGAGTCTTTAGGTTTCTCTAGATACAAGATCATATCATCTGCAAATGAGGATAATTTGACTTCTAACTTTCCAATTTGGATGCCCTTTATTTTTTTTTGTTGTCTGATTTCTCTAGCTAGAACTTTTAGTAGCATTGTTGAATAACAGTGGTAAAAGTAGGCATTGTTGTCTTGTCCAGATCTTAGAGGAAAGACTTTCAGTTTTTCCCCCATTCACTATGATTCTAGCTGTAGTCTTTGATATATGGCTTTTATAGTGTTGAGGTAAGTTTCTTCTATACCCAGTTTTTTAGAGTTTTTTCATGAAGGGATATTGAATTTTATCCTGTGTTGTTTCAGTATCAATTGAAATAATCATATGACTTTTGTGCTTTGCTCTGTTGATATGATGTATCATATTGATTGATTTGTGTATGTAGAACCATCCTTACATCCCTGGAATGAATCTCACTTGATAATGATGAACAATCTGTTAATGTAATGTTGAATTTGGTTTGCTTGTATTTTGTTGAGGATTTTTACATCTATATTCATCAGAGATATTGACTTATAGTTTTCTTTTTTTGTTATATCTTTGTCTGGTTTTGGTATTAGGGTAATGTAAGCCTCATAGAATGAGTTTGGGAGTATTCCCTACTCCTTGATTTTTTTGTAATTGTTTAAGTAGGGTTGATATTAGTTCTTTTAGTGCTTGGTAGAATTTAGCAGTGAAGCCATCAGATCCTGGAATTTTCTTTGGTAGGAGACTTTTTATTACTGCTTCTGTCTTATTACTTGTTATTGGTTTATTCAGGTTCAATTGTTATAGATTATTTGTGTCCAGGATTTTATCCATTTCTTCTAGGTTTTTCAATATATTGACATATAGTTGCTCATAGCAGTTGCTAATGATTCTTGGTATTACTGCAGTATCAGTTATAATGTCTCCTTTTTCGTCTCTGATTTTATTTATTAATATTTGTGTCTTCTCTCTTTTTTCTTAGTCTGACTAAACGTATGTCAATTTCATTTATATTTTCAATAGCATTTCTTAAAATATGGGTTTGCTGGTCTTAAATCCCTTTCAATTTAAAAAACTTCCTTTAGCACTTTTTTTAGTATAGGTTTGCTGGCTTTAAATTTCCTTAGTTTTTTTTCATCTGAAAATGTTTTTATTTTACCTTTATTCCTGTATTAGTTTCTTAGGGCTGCCATAACAAAGTACCCCAAACTGGGTGGCTTGAAACAATAGAAATTTCTTGTCTCATTGATCTGGAGGCTAGAAGTCCAAAATCAAGGTGTGAGCAGGGCTGTGTTCTCTCTGAAACCCGTGGGGAGTGAATCTTTCCTTCTCCCTTCCTAGCTTCTGTTGGTTTGCCACCCTACTTCAATATGACTTTGTCTTAACTTTAGTACATCTAAATTGATCTTGTTTCCAAATAAGTTTACATTCTGAGGTGTTAGTATTCGGGACTTCAACTTGTCTTTTTAATCCATAACATTCTGAAAGATATTTGCTGGGTATAGAATTCTGGGTTGATAAGCTTTTTGTTTCTTTAGTCACTTTAAAGATGTTGTTCTACTGCTTTCTGGCCTCTGTAGTTTCTGATGAGAATTCAACATTCACTTGTATTGTTTTTCCATTGAATACAATATGTTATTTTTCTCTGTGACTTTCAGGATTTTCTCTTTATCTTTACTTTTCAACAGTGTGACTGTCATGTGCCTAGCCATAGTTTTCTTCCTGGTTTGGAGTTTACTGAACTTCTTGGATCTGTAACTTTATGTCTTTTATCAGACTTGGTAAATTTTTATCCATTATTCCTTCAAAAAATTTTTTGCCTTACTTTGTCTCTCTTCTTTTTTTGGGACTTAAGTTCAACTTCTGTTAGATCTTTTGACATTGTCTTACATGTTTCTCAGGCTCTGTTCATAGCTTTTATTGTTTTTTTCTTTATGTCTTTTATTTGTCTCTTTTTTTCCAGATTGTATAATTTCCATCGATCTGTCTTCCTAGCTTCAAGATCACTAAGTCTTATCGTTTGTTTTCTCTATTTGGCCATTAAGTTTATCAAAATATCAAATGATGAATTCCTTATTTCAAATATTGTATTTTTCAGTTCTAGAACTGAAAAAAATATAATCAAATATATGTATTTGATGCCTGTATACTTGGCTCTGTACTGAGATAGTATGCTCACATGGCCGTAACAATGTAATATTGATTATTGTTTTAATTTAACATACTATGTTGAGGAGATAATTGAAAAAGCAGTAGTGTTAAGGGACCCAGACTTTTAAGTGAGGTAAGTTTTTATCACAAAGGAATGGTATTATTTAGAAATATAGATGTAAAATAATAACTCTAAAGAGATGGATTTGGGGTAGGAAAAGGCAAGGAAGAGTATAATGGTTTTCATTGAAATAATTTCAATATTATTAGATTATTTTAAATTAATAAACTTTATTATTTAGAGCAATTTTATATTCATAACAAAATTAAGCATAAAGTAACAGAGAGTACCCACATACCCACTGTCCCCATTATTGATATTGTATACCACCAGGGTACATTTGGTAAAGTCAGTAAATCTACATTGGCTTATTATTATCACCTAAAGTTCACCATGTACATTCTATGGATTTTGTCAAATGTATAATTATGTGTATCTACTATTGTATTATGGTACCATTCGAAATAATTTCAATGCCCTGAAACTCCTCTGTATTCTGTCTTTTTGTCCCTCCCTCACTCCTAACCCCTGCAACAACTTCCTTGTTTTTAATGTCAATCCAAGTTTCTGATCTATATAGTTTTCCTTCTTTCTGAAGAACTTTTTAATATTTCTTGCATGGCAGGTCTACTTGCAACAGATTCTCTCAATTTTTGTTTGCCAGGTAGTCTTTATTTCTCCCTTACTTTTGAATGATAATTTCTCAGGGTACAGAATTCTAGGTTGGTTGTTGAAGGTGACTGTTTTTTCCTTTCAGTACTTTCAGTATTTCACTCTAGTCTCTTCTCGATTGTGCAGTTTCTGTGGAGAAATCAGATATAATTTGTAACATTGTTTCTGTATAGGCATCCACCCCCCCTGCCCCCCCCTATCCTCTCAAGGAACTTGGGGGATTGATATGTGAGTGGTTTATTCAATCATATGATCTTGGAATTAGGGTTAGTAGGAGAGAAAAAAGAAGGTGGGTGAGTCAGTGTATTGGTACAGTGCTAGGGCAGCTGGTTTCTTAATCCATGGGACTTTCTGAGAAGACTTGTGGACCTTAACCATGGGAGGAACAAAGAGGAGAAGCATTTATCGGTCAGCTCCTTTTCAAGGGTTGCTTCACTTCTGGATTGTGTTTCATGAGTGCTAAGTGTTTTTTGCTGGATTCCACACTGTGGTATTAGAAAAGCCCCAGGGCAGGAAGGCAGAGGTATACTGTAAGTGTCTGAGCTGGTGTCAAATTACATTTTATCATGCTTTCAAGCTGGTTTAGAACTGGTTGCTGATGGTAGCTGGAATAAAAGGTGAAGCTGAGAGGATTTGAATGGAATTCTAGTGTTGTACAGTACAGATACATAATACTTGAGATGTATACAACTGCAAAATTGAATGATAATGTATAGCAATATTAGATGCCATTAATGATTATGTATTGAAATGTTGCTAGGTCTCAGATGGTTTCACAGTAGACAGTGAAACAAGATTCCTGTCTCATTTTCATAGGGAAGACAGGTAGAGTATATGGTTTATAGCAGTTTTTTTTTTTAATTCAAGATACTTCATATGTATTATCTCATTTAATCCTTGGGGCAGATTTGAAGTAGATTTGATTGTGTTTTTTAATAGATGGGGATGTAATGTAACAGAGAAGTAAAGTAACCTGCCCAAGGTTATAGAATTATTAAATTGCAGAGCTTAGACTTAAAGACTAATATTACTCCAGAAAGCTCATCCCCCTCCCTACTCCTTCATTATTGCACCTTATTTTTGAAGTCTTTTCGTCATATTAGGCTTTCAACCTATAAATCTAAACCTCTCTTTTCAACTAGTTTCTAATTGTAAAGGTTATGTGTATGTACTCCTGTAGTCCACTAGAGGTCAGTATTGGGTTGAGAAAGACTAGAGACTTTGGCTTTTGATTTCATTATTTTAACTCTCTGAATTTTATTTATAGGTACTCCTTGAATTTGTATTTCACAGTAAATCTTTATTTAATCACATGTATAGGATATCTCATAGAACTACTTTGACACTTGTAAAAGTGTTAATAGTGACTTTTTAAGATTAATAGTCCAGATTAGGTAATGCTTATGGGTTCTCCCTCCCTGATGATAGGTAGGAGAGCACCCATGTCATATCTTTTGCAGATGTCCCTTTATTTTATTGTGCCACATCTTATTCTCATATGGATTCCTTTTGTTATCTATTGCCTTTGTACAGTAAACATATATCCAAATTTACTATGTGTACATCACTATGTCTGGACTTGGAGCATTCTAAGAATAGTAAAGGGTTTCTTATCTTGAGAGAGAGAGAAGAGTTGCGTACTGAAGGGCTTTATTGTCATTTTCACCTGGATATATTAATACAAGCAGTTTACTGAACTCATCCTCATCATCCTGTACTTAACTTACTATTTTTATGGTTCCTATTGCTTGGAATGGCCCTGCCATCTAGTAGTCATCAAGGCCAGAATACTTGGAATTATTCTTATTTCCTTCTTCTCTTCCCAGTACTACATTTAAATCAGTAAATTGTGTTACTTCTGCTTCTTATATATTTGCTGCTACCTTTGTTCAAGTTCTTATTTGGACTTATTACTGATATATATCGATTTTCCTGCTTTTAGTCTTTACCTTCTCCCAGTTGACTGCTTCTCTGTTCCTAGAGTATTTGTCTGATTCTAAAGCTAATCCTGTTATTACCCTGCTTACATTCTTTCATCACTTCTCCCATTTCCTACTAGCTAACATTGCAACTACTTTATGTGGCATCTTTATCTCTTATTAATCCTTCAGAACCTATGCTCTAATTATGTAAAATTACATATTATTCCCTGGGTGGATAATGTTTTTTCACCCATGGTCCTTTCTCATGCTATTTGCTTATTGTGCAATGGTTAACCTTTTCATCTATCTCTGTTCAGAAAAATCGTATTTATCTTTCAAGGGCACCTTTAGTGCTTGTTCCTGTGTGAAGCCTTCCTTGAAACTTTTCCAAGCAGATCTGATTACTTTCTCCTTTGTCCAATTATTGTCCTCTGTATTTGTTTCTATCATTATATTTGTTGCACTGAATTCCAGCTATTTATTTGCCTGTGTGCTTTCCATAATGGTATGATGTGAGATTCATAAGTTAGGGACTCCATCTTATTTCTTTGTATAATCAGTGTGCAGCACAGTGCCTGGTACCAAGTATACATTCAACATGTGTTTGAAAGTAGGAATACAGAGAGAAAGCTCCATAAGTGAGGGCAGTGAGAGAAGGCTTTCTAAAGGAAGAAGAATTTTAATTGGGTTTCATAGGAAAGATTGGATTCGGGCAGGAAGAGGTTAAAGGGAGAGAAATGGCATAAATAAGGATACAGAAGTGGAAATTTACTTAGTGTATTATGAAGTAGAGTCTCATCCAAGTGGAAGAGTCATGTTGGAGAGTACTGGATAAGTACATTGGAAAATTAGATTCAGCTTCCATTATGGTGGAATCTATGTGATGGATTATGAAGTTTGGACTTGCACTTGTTTAAATTTTTTCCCCAATTTCCCTCATGTCTAATCGGCATGATTAACAATGTGGCTTAACAAGAGCCTGGCTGCAGTAAGTACAGGGATTGTAATGGGAAGGTGATGAGTTCCGTTTTAAGTATGTTGGAAATGAGGTGACGGTAGAACACACAGTAGCAATAGGAAAATGGAGATGTGCTGTGCATTTCAGGAGAGTGGTAAGAGTGGTAAGAGAGAAAAGGCATTGAGGGCTAAACTTTGCTCAATTTCTATATAATAGGAAATTGGAGGAGAATATATTGTATGTGAGGGAATCTTGAGGAAGAGGTGGTTAAGTGTACAAAAATTATTCATAAAGAGAATGAACAACTAAGAAAATGAAAACACCTAAATGCTTTCTAAGGTCTAGCTACTACGTGTATGCTTTGTGCCCCTCTCCGCCTGCTCTGACCTGGTCAGGAGAGATCAGAGAGCTGCTTCTTTATAAGGATTGTCTTTGGACGATAGAATAAATGATCCTGATTTTTTAAAAAAGCTTAACTTAGCATGTTAGAAAAGAACACTGAAGGGCTTTTGTTAGACTTTTTTCTTTTGTGGACTTCAGTGTCACATTTTCATTTTAATATATATCATATGTATTTATATATTTTTATCTATATTTAGTCTTTACCACTTCCTGCCAATCTCATAACATACATTGTGAATAGATGGTAATTTTCATTTGCATCCATAATGGTAATATCTGAATATTTATTTCATTGCTCCACATGAAATTTGATGTTTCCGACTTGGCCAGTTCCTGCTTGGCAAGTCTGCCCTGATTGCTCCTTTTTACAGACTGGAGAAGCTTTAATAATTCTGACAGAGAATGCAGGTTCTGACAGAGCTTTAGAATACAACTTGAAGCACTTTGATTTCCAGCATAGGGTTTGCTATCTCAATTTGCTGGTTTGGTCGAAACAACTTTGCACTCCTCCAAATTGATAGGAAAACCAGATCCTGACTAAAAGAACAAATCATAAAAAAATCTAAAATTATTTTCATAGGATACTTTTCAGATTTATATTATTTTGTGTTTAAATGACAGTACATACATGTGACTCCTCTTGATTGCTTTTGATACACTAGCACATTTTATCATGAAAGAAAAATAATTAACTTGGGGTTCAATAAAATAAGACCCATTTATGGAAGGTTTCGGTTTTGCTATACTGATGTGATAGAGTCAGGGAAGCAAGTGATCACTCTTTAGTTGAGGGCTTGCTTTTTAAATATGAAAGCTTTAGAGGAAATTCTTTCTTCCTTTGTGCCTCCCCAGAGTCCTTGATTCCTTTCTGTGTGTTTTGCGTTGGAAGTAAGTAGGGAAGAACATGTTACTTTTAGGAAAACCAGAAAAAATGTTCTTTAACTTGGTTAATTAAATGCTTGTAAGATATGTGTGTCTCGTGTATAAACCTTAATGAAATGTTTTTGGGTACCTTCTCTTTCTCAGTTTGTTATCAAAGCCTTGTACTTTATATAAGTCTAACCAAAATATCAATAGGTAATATGTAGAGAAACAAGTTTGTCCATTGATTCAAATCTCTGGAATGTAGATTCATTTCATTTTCCTTGCAGCAATTAGTTCACACAGTTCAAATTTTTCTCTGATTGTCTCATTTGACCAGTGCCTGAACTATCTTCTTATACTTAAAATTTATCTTCATTTCCTTAATCTCATTCAGAAACTTTAGAGATGCTGATTTTTCTCCTGAACTAATTTCTATTTATCACTGAGGAGAAATATCAAATATTGATTAAGGACATGTATTCCGAGAGGTCACATGCTCAAGCTTTGTATCTTGGGATAATACTAAGTAAAAGAAAGAAAGAAAAGAAAGAAAAGAAAGAAAGAAAGAAAGAAAAAGAAAGAAAGAAAGAAAGAAAGAAAGAAAGAAAGAAAGAAAGAAAAAAGGAAAGTTCCATGGGGAAATATTTTTGGAACATGCTAGATTAAACTAAATTAAACAAGTTTCTTTAAAATAGGACTTCTCCCAGCTTTTATCCTGTTAATGTGTATTGTATGTCTATAAGAAGGCTATGTGGCATGCGGTATTTCCCATTGATTTGACTACAGAACCGCTTTTTGGGAAAGATTTTTGTCATGCTTTTTAAGGGACTATTGGTGTAATAGAAAGATCACTGTTCTGGAATTTAGAAGATCACACTTTGAGCTTCTCATTTACCACTCTGTAGCCTTGTGACCTTGAACAAATCCTTTGCCTTCTAGCCTCAGTTTCCTGATAGGTGACTAAGGTCACTTGCAGCTCTAATACTGTGTCATTTAATGCTTCTCTTGTTGACTCTGAATAGTCACACTTTCCACTTCTTTCATCTGTTGAAACCATGTCATCATTTCAGTCTATTTTGTCAGGTTGAGGAGATTATATTACCTTTTCTATAAAAGTTCAGAAGAAGAAAACCTTTAAAACCCTGTTTTCCACAGATTGATGGTTGTGGAATCCTGTTAGATTAATTAGTTCGAATTGCTTTCTAAAGATAATTCATTCTCCTGATTACATTTTATTGGTTTCTTATGTCCACATAACTGTTTTTAAGAGTCCCCTGAGTTTAAATGTGTCAAAATTAATCCCAAGCTCCCACCTGTACTCCCCCAACCATTATGGTTTCAGTATGGCATTTTCTTGTAAGAGATAAATATTAGACATTTGCACTAATCTCTTGACTACTTAAGCAAAAATTGGTAGATTTCATTTTGTGCTGATTTAGTGGATATATTCGAAATGTCTTATGATAATATTGACTGATTAACTTTCTTCTGTGTTAACTTGGAAACTGAGTTAAGATAGGGTAACTTCAGAATTAAAAATGTATGCATTAATATGTTTGGTTTTATTTATGAGACTAAAACTTTACGTACTAAGGCCTTTTGTTGTGGTGTTTTCTTTAAGGTAATAATTTGTTCAAAATTAGAAATTAATTAAAAGCTTAATTAAATTTTGTTTTTTTTTCTTTCCTTTTTTTTTTTTTTTTTTTTTGGTGTGTTTGTGTGTGTTTTTCTCTATATAGGCCCAACAGCAAAGAAACCTGGATAACATCGTCTTGCAACAACCCAGAATAGGTAGCAAGAGAAAATCTAAGAAAGATACATATATAATCTTTGATACAGAGATAGAAAGCACTAGCCCCAAGAGTGAACAGGATTCAGGAATTCTGGATGTTGAAGATGAGGAAGATGATGAAGAGGTAACTAACATTTGAACTGGGGAAGTGAGACTATTTTTAAGCTTAAATGTAGTATATGGTTGAGATGTGATCAAAAGTTTATCCATATAATACAGTTTGTGTGATCTGGATATTAAATGCCATTTTGAATAGAAATGGGCCTCAATTTAAGGAAACCAAAGATACATTAAGATAATTTAGATTGTGATTCTTTTTAAAGAATTTAAATTTTAAATGCATTCTTCCGATTTTGAAAAGATTCAGGGTTTTTTGATTCTGTACTGACTAGGAGCTATATTAAGGGAAGAGTAGAGAGGTAACCTGACCTAGAGACAAGTGGTCTAGGTGACCTCTACTGAAACTAGAACAGAGTTACTTGAGGTAAATGTAAGATGTTACTTCAAAAAGTTAGGAGTGAGCAAATAGACTTACCTTGAGAAATGATTCAAGTTGAAAATATAAAAAGGTTCCAGAAAGTTGAGAATGCATTTCTGGAGGAAATACATATATGAGTGATTATGGGGTATCTAGGAATTTTATGAGATATCCATAACCTCTTAGATGAGTTATATGTCACTGTCAGGCAAGAATAAGATTAAGTGGCTTACCTGGTACATATTTTTATATTATTCTTTGTTGTTGGAAGTATATTTAATGTGTTTTTTAAAGCTGTTGTGGCATTTGAGATTTCCTGTTCAAATGTTTTTTGTAAATACTTATCATTTGCATTAACTGGATCAGTGTCTTTGTGAGTGTAGTGTTTAGGAACATGAGCTTTAGAGTCAGACTATATTCCAGTACCGGCTTTGCCATTTTATTTTTTAACATTATTAATAATCATATCATTTACTTTTAAAATGACTACTGATATATGTGAGAAACCATTTACTCCTATACTCAGTAAACTTTTTTGCCTTTAAGCGCTTTTCTCCTTTTAATTGTTTCATTTCTTGAGATAAAACTGGGTTCACTATTTCTTTGTCATCCTTGTCTCCTGTTATACCCTTACTACCCTTCTTTCTCTTCTCTGTTTCCAAAAGCTATGCTCAAAAACTTGTCACTGTCTAACTTTGTAATCTCAAGTAATTTGCTTAATCTGTTGGAACCTTAGTCTTCAGCTATCGAGTAAAGTCTCCCCCATATAGCAGCAGTCCCCAACCTTTTTGGCACCAGGGACTGGTTTCACAGAAGACGATTTTTCCAAGGACCTGGGTGGGGGGTGGTTTTGGGATGATTCAAACGTATTACATTTATTGCGCAGTCAAACCTCTCTGCTTATCATAATCTGTATTTGCAGTCACTGCCCAGCGCTAGCATCACCACCTCAGCTCCACCTCAGATCATCAGGCATTAGTTCTCATAACAACCATGCAACTTAGATCCCTGGCGTGTGCAATTTACAGTAAGGTTCGTGCTCTTGTGAGAATCTAATGCTGCCACTGGTCTGACAGGAGGTGGAGCTTATTCTGTGATGCAAGCGATGGGGAGCTGCGGTCAATACAGATGAAGCTTTGCTCTCTCACCCACCGCTCACCTTCTACTGTGAAGCCTGGTTCCTAAAAGGCCATAGACTGGTACTGGTCTGTGGCCCAGGGGTTGGGGACTGCAGCCATATAGGATTGCATAAGCGTCTGCTCCATAAAAGGTGGTCAATAAACATTAGTTTCATTATTCTTCCTTACTGACTTCTATTATGTATCACCATTGTCAGTATGCCTGTACCTATTATTATTCCTTTTTGACTTCAAAAATCGAATTGGTACTGTTTAAACTGTTTGGGCTGAAAAGCAAGTAATCAAATAGTTATGTGTCTAAAACATTAGCATTTAAGTTTGATTGAATGTCTTAGGGACTATCATATGTGTAAAGTACTACCTTCTTTTATATAGTTTTTATTATTGAGGGGACACATTTCTGCCATTTAAGTGAATAATTGTATTTATCTTTTTTAGTTAAAATTTATACTTGACTAGGACATGTAAATGAGGTACATTAATAGTTATCAATGCTTGAAAGTTTCATCCTAATTTGTATTGTACTTAGATTGCAAGAACTCCTAATAGCTTTTAATAGAGCTAAAAAAAATCTTTTGAATATTACCTAATGGACCACTTTAAAGAACCAACTATTTGTGTGATAACCTGTGGAGATAGAAAGGAGGAGAGAGGACTGTATCCTCCTGAATATTTTCTAGCATTCTGTCTTCCAGCCCGGAATGACTGGTGTGTTAGGATATGGATCCATCCTGGAGATCAAACTGTCAGGGATTAGGCTCATCATAGGTGACTAGTCAACAGCAGTAGTATAATAAAATCTTTCCCAAGAAAGACTAGTTAACTCCTTTAATGTACATTTTGGGTACTCATCAAGAAAATGAAATTCTGTGAGGCACTATGGCTTATGGAAACAGAAGTTACCCATAGTCTCTGCCCTTGGATAACCTGAAGAGATGGTTAGATGATAAGATAAAAAAATAAAATATATACATAGTTGTTATATATCATTGAGAACCTTCTGGATAGAAACCATTCTTTATCATTAGCTCACTTAAGATCCTGGATAAGTCCCTTTTAATTTTTATGCCATGTTTCTTCTTGCTTTGTTCTATGAGGTCCAGAGAAGATGGAGAAAGTGAAACTAGTAAAATATGCTGGGGGGGTTCCTCATAAAGATAGTACAATAAGAATGTACTTGAAAGTTAATATTTTAAAATGGTTTCATATCCTAAATCAAACAGAATTCATATTAAAGATTTGCTGATTGAGCTCTTACAACAAGAATTCAGCACTTCACTGTCATCTAATGGCATCCTATCTTAAAAAAAATCCTACCTTATATTTATTTACTTCTCAGTTTGAATCTTCTTCAAGTGCACATTCTTAATCTCAAACCTCATGTAGAGAATTATTTATTTAGATGTTTCCAAACGGGTTTCTTGGCATAGTTCTTGCATGGTGTGAATAAATTCTTCAGATAAGGTCTTTCATGACCCACTGTGACGTTCTGACCTTCATTCTTGTCATTCTTCAACAGACCTCATTGAGAACAGCATAGTTTTTGAAATATTGTAACTTTTAATCTGTGAGTATGGTAATTGTGGCATAGAATCCTGTAGGGCAGTGGTTCCTAATCTATTTGGGTCATGTATCTCTTTGAGAGTTCGGTAAAAATATATGGAGTGATTTCCCAGTAAAACATACATATATTCATTCAAAAACAGTTCTGCATGAAATTTCAAGAGGTTCATGAAATTCATTTTACTCCTAGGACCCAACTTAAGTACCATGTTGTAAAGCAGTGCTTCTTGAACTTTATTGTGCATAGAAATCACCTAGGAATCGTATTAAAATGCAGATTATGATTCTGCAGGTTAGGGATGAGTCTGAGAGTCTGCATTTTTAATAATGTCCCAGGTGAGGATGGGGCTTCTGGTCCCTGAATCACATTTTGAGCTGCAAGGCTATAGAGGACCATGAGGAAGCTTTTTTGGTATGTAAATAAAACAAACCCATGATTATTTGAGTCTCCTATTGATTTTCCGTTAATATGGTTTAAAACTTTTTGGGCAATAAGCCAGTACTTGAAGAGAAAGTTATATTTTGCTTTCTAAAATTTGTTCTTTATTATATATCACCAGCCCATTTTTAAATGAAATTTTATAATTCTAATTTAACAAGTTTAGGTACTTATTCTTCAAAGTAAAAACTTTTTACCCTTTCTTGTGCTTTTAATGAAAATATATTTAATATATTCTTTGAGTTGAATGATATTTTTAGGCTATTTATTGTATTTACTATATCTTTAGCTTAATGACACTTAAGAAGAGATCATGGAATCAGGTGGGTAGGAAAACCGAAACACCTGGAATAGAGCTTTTCACATAGTAAGCAGATTGTTAATATATTATTAAACCGAAATAAAGTTTATACTAGAGATGGGAAAATCTTAACAGCCTGGGGAACTGAAGATGAAGTCTCAATAGTAAATTGTCATCTTGGATGAAAAACTACCTCACCATATTGAATGAACTGAAGGAGTCAATCTCTTTCTCTTTTTTTGTTCTGTCCCCCAACCCCCAAACCCCAGCTTTTGAGGAGTGTTGCAAAGAAAAGTATTCCTTAGTAAAATTCTCTCTTTATTTTTATGTTATTTTTGACTAAGCTAATGAAAGAATCATAATTAAAGTCTAAGCTTTTTAACTAATCATATATGAAAGTTGAACTATATAAAACTGCCAGTATTTTACCATTTTTGATCAACTTAATTCAATTGATTTTCTGTCAAAACATGTAAGACAATTTGCGTTGAATCTCTGTATCACCCTGTGGTATATGCAGATGTTAATATTCTTCTCTAAATCTCTAGATAGGACTTTAAAAAATTTTTTTTAGAAATAGCAAACATTTTAAATTGCAAATAAATTTATGGTCCTAGATTCATCATGAATATCAGTTTTGAAATATTCGAAGATAAAATACAAAGAAGCCCACAATATGATATGTAATTTGTGAGAAGGGGGACAACCATGTCATCCATACCACCCGTCTTATAGTATGGATCAAATTAATGTTTGTTGACCAGGTTTAGCTCTCCAGATTTTGGTGCCTCTTTTCAAATATGGAATTAAAACAAGAGGGAATTGCTAATTTAAATGCAAATACTATCTAATAGAAAGCCTTCTGGGATATCTTGATGATTACGGTACTGTACTAATTTGGAAGTAACAGGATGTATTAATATTAATTTTTTAGGACTGCCATAACAAAATACTACAGATTGGGTGGCTTAAACAACAAAATTTATTTGCTTACAATTTTAGAGGCTGGAAGTCCAAGATTGTGGTTCTGGCAGGGTCGGGTTTTTCCAAGGCATCTCCTCTTTGTTTGCAGATGTCTGCCTTCTAGCTGTGTCTTCACATGGCCATTTCTCTTTGCTCACACATCCCTGTTGTCTCTTCTTCTTTTTATGAGGTGTCTCTTCCTCTTTTTGTAAGGACACCAATCCTATTGGATTAAGAATCTACTCTAGGACCTCATTTAACCTCAATTACCTCTTTAAAGGCCCTATCTCCAACTACAGTCACAATTGGACTTAGGGATTCGCCATATTAATTTTGGAGGGGACATAATTCAGTCCATAACACAGGGTGATTGGAAAGTGTACAAATAAGAGTTGTATTTTGAAGGTATAAGTTCTATTAGTCTTGTGCTATTAGGGCAAATTCTCTAATCATCCCTTTTCTCACCTATGAAATAGAGACAATAATTTGTGTCAAATTGCTTATAAAAATTGTGGTCGTTTTGATATGTGACCCAAATTTCAAAATGTTTCTTGTAAAACTTTCTGTTGACAGGAAGGTAATATAAAGTAAGGGTCATTCCTCAATAAGTTAATGTGAAATAAAAGATGCCATTAGAGGTTTGCAGTTTAAACCAGAATTTGTAGAGTGACAGCTCATGGACCAGAAACAGCTTGCAAACTGGTTGTTGGCCTGAATAGTGCTTAAGATTTTTTAAATTAGTTGTCAACTCTTAAAAGTCAATTGAATTCACATAAAAATCTGGATTTCCAACTTAGTTTCTTTCTAAGCATGGTATTAATAAACAGGCCCTGAGTAGCAAGGTTGTCATCAGGAATATGGTTTTTTCTGTAAGCCACGATTCCTGATGTGTCTGCACACTGGCCATTGCTATTTATCGATACATGTATGCTGTTGTTGAGGGAAACATAATATTACTTATATTAGACATATATCAAAAAATGCCAAATGAAAGACAGACTTCCAGGGCCATAAATATTTGAAAAAAATGATGAATACATAGTCCTTTGTAAAAGCGAATGTCATTGATATTTCATATGCAAAATATGTCTAATAAGGGAATGCAATTTAAAAGGCAGCCTACTTCACTTATTCCCAATAGCCATTGGCCCTGCAGGCTTCCAGTTTTTCACTTCTGTTCTTAATGAAAGTTGGTCTATTAAGGACAAATACAGTCAAAGGAAAAGTAGGTATCTATACAAAGTTGAATGAAGACATTATGGCATGTGTTAGATATTCTGTTTTAGTTTTCTTATTCCCATTCTTGATCTTTTAGATCTATCTATTGGTAAAGATATATTATGGCTTACATTGATTTAAGGTCCTTTTAAGTTTTTTCATTGTGATCTTATTATGAATGCCCTGTTATTTTGAAATTGTTTGCTTCTATTATAAAATTCTGTCTTTTCAGGTCTTCTAGAATTTCTCCTTTATATTCTCACTGATTATTCAACCCTCTTTACCCCTGTGCTAAGTTGCTAATAACTCCAATAATGGAAATTACTCCTCCCTCTTCCTTGTCTAAAATACTCTATTATACTTTTCTCTAAAGGACCAACTCAATTCCACCTCTTCTGTAACACCATCTTTTTAAAAAACTTCTTTTACTTTTGAAGAATTTTAAATCTTCAGAAAAGTTACACATATGGTATTTATATAACCTTCACTTAAATATTCTGCTTATTAAAACTTGACACTTCTTCTCTCTCTCTATCAAAAATTTAATTTTGAGAGAATCAGGTGTGTGTGTGTGTGTGTGTTTGTGTGTATGTGTGTGTGTGTGTATTTTTTCTTTTCCTCTCAAAACTGAGCCATCTGAAAGAAAGTGAGATACTTCATTATTTTCGAACTGTAAATATCATAATGTATGTTTCCTGAGAATGACATTCTTTGACATAACCTCTCTACAATAATCACACTCAAGAATTTTAACATTGCAATAATACTGTCACTTAATATGCATCCCATAGACAAATTTCCCCAGTTGTCCCAAAAATGTTCTTTATAGCAGATTTTTTCCTTTCATTTTTTTTTCCTGCAGAGATATCCAGAAAAGTATCACACATTACATTTAATTTTAATGTCTGTTTAGTTTCCCTTAATATCCTTCTATTTAGGTACATTTGGTTATGTCCTCATGACTAGATTCAGGTTAATCATTTTTTGGCAGGAATATCACAAAGATAATATTATGCTCCTTTGATTGCATCACATCGGGAGGGAGGTACACAGTTAGTTAAGGAGGTATCCACTAGATTTCTTCACCATAAAGGTAACTTTCCCCTTGTGTAATTAGTAAGTATTCTGTGGAGCGATACTTTAAGACCATATGAGTATCTTATTTCCTAATATTATTAATAGTAGTATGTCACCCAGTGGTTTTAGAATTCATTGATGATGATTCTTTCCTGAATCATGTGTTACTATGGTGGTTGTAAATGGTGATTTTCTATTTTTATCATTTCTTTCACATTTATTAGTTGACATTCTTTTATAAAGAACTTTTCCTTTCTCCCCTTTCTTGTTTTAAGTGTAAGCAAGGGCACATAGATTCTTACTTTATATACAGTGGGTTATATTCCATTCTTTCATTTCAATTCTTCAGTTGTTCCAAATTTGGCCAGTGGAGGTCTTTTCCATATCCGTCCAGTTTTTGAGCACAGGAAATCCGAGGTTCTGCCCCAGCCACTCCATCAGCCATTTCTTCAAAGACCTCTCATTCCTTTTACTGAAGAATGGTATTTAGAAACTGAGATGCGAGCATTAGTTATGCTCCTTTCATGGGCAGAGCTAAGAAATGCACCTGCTACACTAATGCATAGACTTTTTTATAAATCATGAGTTAAACCTGATACTTACAGTTCCAATCTAATGTAATAGATCTTTCTCTTCTCTCATTCTATGTTTGTATGTCTGAGGATTCTGGTTTCCAGAGTACCAATATATTTACTCATTTGTCTCTATAATGCATACAAAGTAGTTTTAGAATTACTATGCTAATGTCGCTAAAAGCAATAAACTTACTAAGTTCAGTATTTTGTTTGCAGTTCTTTTAATCCTACAATGCATCCCACTGTGTCTACATAGTTCAGAGTACTGTGTTCAAACATTTCTTGACTAATTTTTTTCTTCCGTGTGATTGTTACCAAATTGATATATAATTAGTTCATTTGTTTGTTTTTGTATTATTTTTTACAGTTCTGCTATCCTTATTAATTTAATTTTTTCGCTATGTAAACTATGAACATGGTTCAAAAGGCAAAATTATATAAGAAGATACAGTCAGTGAAATACCACTCTCATCCTTATTCTTTCCACACTTCTCCTACCTATGCTTTGTAAGTAAAAAGTATTTTTAGTTTGTGTATGTATACCCTTCATTATACCTTAAACAATATGCTTATTAATAGCATAATGCATATATATTTGTGTGCTTTCTTTTTTCACTTGAAAATGTATACTGCAAATTACTCCATATCAGTTCATAAAAATCTTTCTCAGTCTATTTTTACTGATAAATATTATTCCATTGTTTGGCTACATCACAGTTTATTCAGTTAATCTATATATGGACACTTGATGATTTCCAATATTTTTCTATTAAAAAGTAGTGTTTCACTTGCACATCCATTAGAATAGCTAAAATTAAAAAAAAAAAACAAAACTGACAATACCAAGTACTGGCAAGGATGTAGAGCAAGTGAAACTATATATTGGTGTAAAAATGTGAAATGGTACAGTCATTTGGAAAACAGATTGATGGTTTATTATAAAGTTGAATGTACACCTACCATATATGACCTAGCAATCCCACTCCTAGGTATTTAGCCAACATGTTCACTCAGAAACCTGCACCTGAATATCTGTAGCAGCTTTGTTCATACATTACCAAAATTAGAAATACCCTAAATGTCCTTCAATGGATGAAGGGATAAGCAAACTATGGTATCTCCATAATTGGAATAACACTCTGAAATAAAAAGGAATGAACTATAGATACATGAACAACAATACAGATGAATCTAAAATGCATTATTCTAAATGAAAGAAGCCAGAGTCAAAAGGCTGCATATTATATGAGTCTATGTATACAACACTCCTAAAAAGGGAAAATTCTAGGGACAGAAAATAGATCAGTGTTTGCCAAGGTCTAGGTGTCAGGGAACAATTTGACTACAAAAGAGCATGAGGGAATTTTTTTGGGTGGTAGAACTGTTTCTTTTTATCATGATTGTGATAGTCAGTACAGGACTATATGCATTTGTCAGAACTTACAGAATCGTTGACCTAGCAAGGGTGAGTTTTACCATATGTAAAATACCTCAAAACTTAAAAAAAAAAAATCAAGAACTGAGAATTGTTTTTTCATATAATCAGAGCTGTATCCTCAGGGTAGGTTCCTAGAAGCAGGATTGTTAGTCAAGGGGTAAATACCTTTATAGTTTTGTTAGATAATGTCAAATTCTCCTCCACAGAGGTTGTACTATTTTCTATATACCCCACAGCACACCTCAGCAATGTATGAGGTGCCAATATCCTTACAGCTTCTTTAAGAGAGTATTTTTTTTAAGCTTCTGAATTTTTGCCAGTCTCATAGATGAAAAATGGTATCTCTGTGTAGTTTTAACTTGCATTTGCATTCCTATTACTATGGGTAAAATTGAATATCTTAAAAGTTTAGGGGCCATTTGTACATCTTTTTTTTTTCTTTTTGGTAAACTGCTTATGTCTTGTGCCCATTTTTCTAGTGATTTGGGTTTTTTCCTTCAGTTTTTCCAAGTTCTTTATCTATTAGGGATGTTAGTTCTTTACCTGTAATATTGTAACTTTTGTTTAACCTACTTTTGCTCACTTATTTTTTCCTTTTCTTAAACCTTTTGTATTTTTTTTTGACCAAATTTAGTGCTAAATTTCCTTTTTTGCCTAACAGTTTAGAGTTTCCTAGCATATAGTGGACTCTTGTTAAATAAAGACCAGTTGAATTTTTAATTTCACCAGCTTTCAGCTTTAAGCAGAGAATTCTTGAGAGACTATCCTCTGATTTTGGCCAGAGGTTTTTTATAGTGCCTCAGTAAGGAGAAATGGTGGTTTTTCTTGATTTTCTTCTGCTTAGGGTAAACACTTGAATAAATTAAGTGGTAATCTCTTTAGAAATTTCTCAGAAAGGATCCTAATTATTTGTGAGAAGCTCCACAGCAATATTCCTTATTTTTTAAGAAAGAGCTCTCGCCAGGGTATTCTGATATGCTCAAGGGCTTAAAAAATTCTTTATATTTTTGCTAATTCTAGTCACATAGAATCGTAGGCCTTCCGGTTTGTTGGTGTGTCTGTGGTGTTTAGTCTAGCTCCGTAAAAGCTTATGTCCAAATAAATTCTACCCTTCTTTTCTCTGAATATTTGGAAACAAAGTAGTTCAAAAAGCACATTAGTGAAAAATGTATTTCCTGGCTTCTAGACATAAGATGGGTAGTTGCAATTGAACTTCTGAATGCAAAGGCAGTGCCCTTTCAGCTAATCATTTGTTGTTTGCTCCCTGCAGAAAAATACCTGATATATTTTAATAACTTGAGAGCCAAGTAATGCTCAGAAATGGGTACCAAGTCCTTTCATTCATTTACCAATACCAAGAAACGATCTTGTGTAAAGTGGTAATCAAAAGTAGTTTCAAGGTGGAGAATGGCTCAGATGATTAGTGAGAAACATATCTAAATTCTTTGCAAACTCCTATCATACTCTTTTTGGATAATGCATGTACTTTGAAAGACTTCTTAAGAGAAAAATAAATGGTGTGTGCATGTAGGTATATGTGTATGAGAGACAGTGTGTGTGTGTATGTCTGTATCTTCTGGTACAGATGTATGAACAGTAGGGCTAGAACACACTAATGCACTTGTTTTCATGTGCTATCTTTATCAGCAGCATAAATAACTCTCTCAAAGTACATTTGCTGCTCTTCTTGAGTGGAGGGAGACAAGCAAGCTTTTATTTTATTCTAGTCCCCTTTTCTAATGATGTGCTTACCCAGCAGTAAAATGGGTAAATTTAACAGGTTACCTATAGATAATGTTTTTCCCTGCCTTCCTTCACTAATGAGTCTTTTAAGACAGTAGAAATGGCTACTAACTCTGACTACTTTTTTGGGGGGAGGGTTTAGAAAAATAGTAAATGAAAGTAAATGAATGTATCCATTCAAACTTTAATGGCATTATTTTTTTAAAATCAAAATCTCCTTTTTTCTTTAATATGTAAAAACATGTTCCTTATGCTTTTTTGAGAAAAACTTAACTGTCTACCTTTCTGTTTGTTGATACTTCCTTTTATTTGAACTAAAATGTATTAGAGAAGAAGAAAAAGATATCATGAAAGTCAGATCCTGATGTTTTATAGGAATCTTTGTAATTAGAAATGTTCATATTTCTTTTCCTCCTGATCATCTAATATTCCCATGTCTACTCTGACTCTTTGTATCTTCTCTAGCAAATACTGTCTGCAGAGGCTCATAAGCCTATTTTTCAGAGCACATTTCATTAATCCTATTTATAGATTTATATTTCTTAGTTGGTAAGTCCTCTCTCTCCAGACTCTTTTTGGTCATCTATATAGTGGCTTCACGTGATAGCTGGTGTATTTATAGGATATAAATGCTATTTAACAACAAATATTTCACAAAAAAGTTAGGAAGTATTGCTTTGAGTGAAGCTGTTAATATTTATCATACAAATAAAAAAATCATTATATTGAAATAAACAAATTAGCCATATGTATTGATATCTGGTGGATACATGATCTCTAATGGGTACATGAATGAAAGAATGTAGTAGTTGCCTCCATGCTTTTGAAGTTCAGTGATCACCACAAAATTCTTTTAATAGTTTTTTATCTGTTATTTAAAAATAAATCATAGTTCCCCTAATTTATACAATATTATAACATGCTCTGAGGCACAGATATCTTAATTAATAGAATCTAAATCTTACTTACTGTTTGATCCTCCTGAAAATAAAGAGGTTTGAGCTAGCAAAATGCACTAACGTGTTCTATTCTCAAACTATACAGGGAATTAGGTAGCTGCTGTCCTTGGTGATGAAATTATTTCAATTGAATTCTTAAGGAAAATAACTAGTTAAAAAAGCAGGATAATCTTGAATATACTGTTTGTGGCTACTGTTAGTATTTTCATAGATCTATGTGAACTTCTAGAAAAATACAGGCTGTGGTATTATATCTTAAGGTCTTAAGTTCCTGACTGCCAGGCAGAGGAAATGTTTAACTATTCTAATCATGTTTCTGTATCTCAGAAAGAAAGCCCTTATGAGAGGAAATGACAGCGTCCTACCACAAAGTTATCTCTTATCAGTTACAGTCCCAGTCGATAATGATTTGTCAAATTTAGACATGTGTAAAATGCAAGGGCTGTGTTATTTACTTTGGAAAGGAAAAATTAGATGAAGCTGATAAAGAAGGAGTCATGGCTTTTGTTAGGAGACAGAAACCATTAGAGACAGTTATTGTTAGCTTAGGAAAGTGTCCTTGGACCCCTCCCTCTGCCCTGCTGAAACCTAAACCTGCTTGAATCATTCTTTGCAACTTGAGGGGAGGGAGGAGCAGAGGAGGGGAAGAAGTATGAAGGAAGGCCACTTTGACAGAGAGTTAGCATTTTAAATGCGGAACAAAATGTGGACCTTAAACCAGACCTATTTCTGTGAGTCAGGAAAATCTACCTTTTGTTCTGGTACTCTTCCTCACCCCTGTTTATTTAGGGTTTTGAAAGTTCATTTCTTATTCTTCTAAACATGTAGCATTCTTTCACGTCCAGTGTATGTTGCTTTTCTCCTTTTGCCTTTCCGTAGTTGTAAGTGATTCTTTTTCATTAGTGGAAGCACAGAAAACACATCTAGCTCAAAGCAACATGAGTCAGTGCATACTTTACATACCTTTATCCTCACAGCACTCCTCTTGGTTCCTCACAGTGTTCATTCCTAGTGTTCCTCACAGAGGGGAGCATAGAGGAAAAATGATTTCTAAACATTAGGCTATTTGGGGGATAGAGGTAAAGATTGTGAACTGAAGCCTTGTTTTGCTCCCTTATTTTTTCCCCTGGATTTCTGTGTGCTGTTTTCAAAGCAGGCAGTCTTATGCTTAGGAAAGCTTAACTGGATGATGGTTCCGGAGCTAAGAAACAGTAGAGCCAATACTTATAGGTCAGGGAACTTTGAACAACAGGTCAGGACACTTTGAACAGTTTGAAGCTGAGTTAATGATATCACAACAGCTTCATGGAGAATAGGTTTGGTTGTACATATTTGTTGGAGATGACGGAAAAAGGCCTTTATCTCCTCTCTAAATATATCTATTTTTTTATAGTCTGTCCAGATAAAACAGTCTTAGCCCATTAGTAACCAAATGTCTTTGTTAGGGGGCCCTGATAGCTTATTATTCATCACAGATTTCTAGGGAAACTGCCCCTTCATGTGGATGTTCAGTCTATAAGGATGGGTCTGATGTGTGGAAGAGCCAAGGCTCTGCCTGAGGAATGGCCAGAGACAGTTTCCTTTTGACTGAAGCCGTGCCTCTGAGACAAAGTAAAACAAAATAAATAAACTGTATGAAGAACAACACATAAACAAAGTTATGATTAAACTGGCTATTCAATGTTAGGTAAGATAAATTTTCTAAACTTTTTGTAAATATATATTTATAATAAATAACTATAATTATTTCTTCTAAATAAAAGAAAAAAATTCATTTCCTATGCAGATTAAACTTTTCTAATGTGTTTTCTTCTTGTGTTTTTTTCAAAGACATGTGTAGTTTTTATTTAAATACTATGGTGAATATAATTTTTTGATGTTTTTCTATTTTTCTTCTTTTGAGATTATATTTTACGTAGTTGTAGGCTCTGGTTTTTCTGGCAAGATAAAAGAAATTTCCTGGTATTTGGCAAGATGAAATAGGTTCTGTTTTCCTATCCAGATAAAATAAATTTCCTTCAAATCTCTACTTTGCAATCAAAAAAGGAAGACTATAAAGATGTTTTAATGTTGTCATTTCAAATAAGAATTCCTAAAGTGATCATTTGTTGACTCTTTTTGTGTTAAGATGAAAATGAGTGTCTACTTGTACTGTCACAGTTATAATTTTTACATGATTTTTAATCCTACTTTTTTTTTTAACTGCTTGGTGCCCATCTGTGCATAAAATGCTTTTCTCAGTAATTTACAATGCTCATTAACTCTTCTAAAGGCTTTTTTATTTCTTAAGTAAAATTGTCCTTGGGCCATGGTGTGGGATCTTGAGCACTTTACCATCAGTCTTTAGATTCACTTAAAAGTTTGTTGTGCATGCTTACACAGTATATAGCAGTATGAGGTACTTAAATACAGAGATTTAATTTTTGCCTCCATGAATGCAGAGCAGATGAACAGAACCGTCAATAAATTTGAACCAATGGATATAGAGGCATGATGGTTTCAGAGGGAAAAGAAAGTGGGTCTTGTGCTTTTGAATTGCAGAATGAGTAGATTTCATTCAAGAAAAGCATCTTGGTGAAGATGCTATACCCCCAAAGAAGAAATGAGGTTTAATTCTTTATGTAATTTTTTTCCTTTTTCCTTTTGCTTAATTTTGTTTTGTTTAACATTTATCTTCATTATCTCCTTTTATTCTTGTTAAATCCCTAAAGTCAATTGATAGTTTCCTTTTTTTAATTGAGGAAATTGAGGCCAAAGTAAATTGTGACTTACTCATTGTCAGATCACATAGCAAATCAGTTTTAGCGCTGAGACTAGACTCTAGTTCTTACCTGATATTTTTTCTTTTACTTTCTCTTTTGATGTCTAGGTTTAATTGACATGCATTATTCATGTTATAATCTGTTGTGATTACTTGTGGGTTTGGCTTTTCCATTCATTATCTTATTTTTCACATAATTTCCCCTCTCTTCCCAGCATATTTCTGTATTCTGATTGCGTGCTAATTCTTGTGCCCTTCAGAAGTTGGATGGCAAGCCATTTAATTCATCTTGTGTGCCAAGTTTTGATTTTGACTACTGAAACTTAGTTTTTTATGTAAACTAACATGTATCTTAGAAGACAAAGTCGAGTTATCAAAGTCACATTCCTACATTCTTATTTTCCCTTTGGAGTCCCATGGCCCAAGATGTACCTGTAAGGGTAGATATAGGATTAGTGCCAACTGTTTCTCTTCTCTCCTATCCATGCCTGCAAGCTTTGTCCCAGCCTTGGTGATATGTCTTTACAGTTTATTAATGCCATGGCTAAAATACCAGAACTAGATCTTTTGGAGCATATGTTTTTTTGTTTGTTTGTTTTGTATCTCTAACTTTGAAGCTAGGACTTTTAGAAAAACAAAATACTTGAGTAGTAAAAGTGAATGCAGTTGCTCTTAATAGCTTTCTTTAAATTTTTTGTGATAATCTTGTATTTGCAGGTACCTGGGGCCCAAGATTTGGTGGATTTCTCTCCTGTTTATCGATGTCTACACATATATTCTGTCCTGGTGAGTTTTTATCTGGCTCTGACTAATAAAGATATATATTAAATTCAAAACTCTGCTTTCTCATTTTTGGTAGTTTTTATGTATTTTTAAGAGTGGGGAATGAGAAACTATTGCTTAGGCAGTATTATTTATTAAAAATAATATATTTTTCTTGCTTCTTGAATCTTTTGTTTATGTCTGTTATGTAATATGCTATAGCTAGTGACATTTCTATCAGTTGTCAACAAATTAGCTTATAACTAAAAATATTCATATGTTTAGATTTCTATTTTTAATTTAATAATGTACTTATTTAAATAACAATAGCCCATATTTACGCATTAAAATAGTATTTGTGAAAATGTTCAGATTTTCAATTTCTGATGACTAGTTTTCTTTTTGTCATATAAAGCGTATGAAAAAAGGAACCTCTCTAGGGAGCAGGGAATATTGTGGGTATTAATTATATTCTAAAAAATGACTCTTTTCTCCATCTTGGTAGTATACCCACATGAAGACACACAGATACACACAAAGTGAATAAAATATTAAACTCTAGTATTAACAAACATAAATTGGTGAGAGAAGCCCATTAGTGATATTTTTTATAACAAAGTTCAGTGAAGCTTATATCAGGTTGTTTTTAACATATTCAAGTATGTCTTATTGTCTATTCTGTTCCCATTTTCGTTCTTCATATATTTAACATAGTCACTTAATCATTACTCCAGACAATGGGACACTGATCCATGGACTTTATGGGCTGAAGTATTTTGTGGTAGTTTCCATTAGTTTGAAAAAAGACCTGGTAGCTTCCTCTGCTCTTCCTTTCCCTCTCCTTCCTGCTTCTTCTTCTTTTCTTCTTTCTTTCCCTCCCTCTCACTTCTCCCTGTAAACTCCCTCTCTTTCCATCTATCATTCCTTCTTACATAAAGATGAAGTCGAATGTAGATTGAATTGTATCAAAGCATCTAAAACAAGTAGACAATTATTTTTCAATCTCAGCTATGGATAATTAAATAAATCGTATACATCTTAGAGTGTGATATGCTATTATCATTCTGTACAAGGGCCTATATTATATTATATTATGTTTTTCAATTCAGTCCCTATTCACAAGGACTAATGTCTTCTATTTCCAAAAATACTAACTCTAATATGTTTAATATATGATCATGGATGTGCATGTGTCTTTGAAAAATATATAGTGATTTTGTATATGGATGTGTTTTGAATTTATTCAAATGGTATTGTGCTATTTATCTACTTCTATTTCTTATATTTTTTATTCAGCACTATTTTAAATATCTATCCTTGTTAAAGTGTGTATATCTGGCTCATTTTCTCTTCCTACTACATGATAGTTAATTGATGGTTTGTATTTGCTATGTTTTAATTATATATTACTTTAGTCATCATAACTTGAATTGCCTCTGGTATTCTGCTGTAACAAATAGTATTCTCTTATGAACTCATGTGTGAGTTTCTACCTAGGAGTAGAATTGTGTCATAAGGTATAATACTTAATTTTACTAATTTCTAATTTTTGCTAACCCGATAGATTTTGAATGACTTCTCTTTTTTTAATATGCATTTCTCTGATTATTGGTAAAAATTTTGCTTCTCTTCATAGACTTACTAATCATTTGAAATTTTTCTTCTATAAAATGCTTATTTTTAACTTTCATTCAATTTTTGTATTAGGTTTCTTATTTTTTTCCCTCTTTTCTGGAAAGAGAAATTTCCAGAAATTCCTTATATTATAGATATGGACAGTTTAGAATGTTGCAAATGTCTTTTATTTCAGCATGTTACCAGACTCTAAACTATGTCTATGTTTTCTTTGATGAAACAGAGATCTTTAATTTTGATGTAATCAAGTCCACCAATTTTTAACTCTATAGTTAATATTTTTTGAGTCTTTTTTTTTAAAAAAAAATAACCCTCTGTATCCCAATGTCACTGAGTATTTCACTTAATATTACCTTTAAAATTTTACCATTCACATTTTCATCTTAATCCATCATGGGTTCACCATTCTATGTAGTATGAGGTTGGGATCCAGCTTTATTTTTTTCTATATGATTAATTCAGTTTTACCAAACCTACCTACTGTGTAATCAATCACCCAGTGATTTCTTGTAGTCCCTGTGGCATATACTAAATTTCCATATTTACATGAGTCTGTTTCTGAGCTTTTTTGTTGTTGTTATAGTTGATTTATAATATATCTAAATATATGATGAAACAAATCCCTTCTCATTTCTTTTCTTTAGAAATGCCTTAGATATTAATAGATCTTTATTTTTCCATATTATTTTAAAATCAGTTTGAATTTATTAAATAAAAAATCCTTCTAGAATTTTGATTTGAATTGACTGAATTTGTAAATAAATTCTGGGAAGAATTGACAACTTTATAATGCTAAGTCATCCCATTCATGGAAGAATAAGATTTTAAAAATTATTTAATTAAGTTCTCGTCCTCCCCCCATGTTGATATGGACATTCTTTGTTAGATTACTAGCAAAATACTTACAGTTTTTGTTGCTATTTTTTACTTTATTTTCTAATTAGTTATTAAAGAATACTATAGATTTTCATAAGATGATCTTATATCTGTCAACCTTCTCAACTATTTTATTAGTTATAATAGTGGTTTTTGGTTCATATTAGGTCTTCTGTGTAGTCACTCATATTGTCTGCAGATACTGACTTTTGTTCCTTTTCTTCCTATCCATATATCTCATTGTTCTTTTTATTGTCTTATTGTATTGGCTGGGATCATCATTACTTTGTTGTTCAGTGAAGTGATAGTGGACATCCTTGTCCAATTTCTAATCTTACAGAGAATGTATATAAATTTTTTTCATTAACTGATGTTTACAGTAGGTTTTTGATAAATATTCTTTAGTTATTTCTAGATTCTTGATAACTATTTTTGAAAAAACATAAATGTGTGTTGAATTTTATTGAATTTTTTCCACATATATTAGTATAATCCTATCGTTTTTATCCTGTATTTCGTGAATATGGTGAATTTCATTGATAGATTTTTTTGAGATGTTAAATCATACTTGCATTCTTTAGATAAACTGAATTTGATGGACATGTATTACTACTTTTATAACATCTCGTGGAATTTGGCTCTTCTTTATTGTTGCTTTTAAAAAAAACTGTTCGTATCTGTATGTATGGTCATAAGTAACACAGGCCTATAATTTTCTTTTTTGTGTGTGTTATTTCTTATGTGGTTTGTAAGTCAGTATTATTTTGGCCTTATCAAAATGAGTTGAACATCTCTCCATTTTTTGTCTATTTTATGAAATGACATGTAAGATAGGAGTTATCTGTCCCTTGAAAGTTGTGTAGAACTCACAGATGTGTTAATATGCATTTCTCCCTTGCCACACACTTCCTCTTTTCTCCCTTATCATCTGGCTTCCATGCTTCATGATTTTGTTTAGTCTTTTCAATAGTATGTATGGATATGGGAGTTCACAGTTATTGTATTTAAACCAATTTTCTATAGAGAAAGAATCATATTTACTCACATCCAGCTTCAAGATTTATAATAAGGCTCATAATTGAAAAATCAAATGCATTTTTTCCTTAAAATGATGTAAGTCTTATGAAAATGGGTGGTTTGTTTTGTTTAATGGTATATTCTCAGTAACAATAACAGTATTTGGCATGTAATAGGTACTCAGTAAATATTAGTTGATTGAATAAATAAATAAATAAGCGGTAACTAAATAGCCCAGTACCTTTGTTTGAACATATGCTGACTCAAATCTTATTATTTGTTTACTTGTTCATAAACACTTATTGAACTTATTTTCTTCAAGAAATGGATTTGAAGAAGCAAGGATGTAAAAAAAAAAGTCAAGGACTTATGCTTTAAAATAATTGGGGAGAAGTTACATTCTTTGAATGACTGTAATATGACAGCATTATATCTCATCACTATCTGTATGCTAGTTTTTATAATCTTTATTAAGATTTTATGATATGAAAATATAACAGATTTTCCTCATGTGAGAATTCTAATAGTGAGTGTTGAATACTCTTTATAAGAGTATTGAAATAATTTAATTGCACATTGTATGGCAGTGGTGCTCAACTTTTTTGGCACCAGGGACTGATTTCATGAAAGACAGTTTTTCCGCACATGAGGGAGGGGGAGCGGGTGTAAATACAGATGAAGCTTCGCTCACTCCCCTGCCACTCACCTCCTGCTGTGTGTGCTATGGGTGGATGGGGGTTGGTTCCTAAGTTTCATGGAAGACAATTTTCCTGTATGGTGTTAGGCTAGTTTTCTCATATATAAAATAGGACAATAATTACCTGCTTAGTGCAGTTATAGATATTGAATAAATAGTACTGGACTCAGTCTCTGGCATTTAATTGACATTTAATAAATGGCAGTTACCTGGTGAACATTCTGTGTCTCCGATGCTGATGGTTACACAAAATAAAAGTATATGGCATAAAGTATAGACATGTAGATAGGGGTTCTAGTCTCTTTCATCAACATACAGATTTTACTGTTTTTAAAAATTTATACATTCTTTTTTTAAAATTTATACATTCTTAATTGTGCAATGACTATATAGTCCTAAATTGTGTAGAAGCTAGGGCATACTGGTAATTATTTAGAAATGATAAGATCTAGAAAAGCAAGAGGACTTTAAACTGTCCATTTAAAAATAAATTCTACATAGCAGTTTTCTGAAATGTTAAAATATTTGATATTTATAAATTTTCTGTAACAATTTGCAAGGCATTGTTAATATGGCAGAAATAGGTCTCTTCTCCCATTCACAGTGTTTCCTAGTTTTAAAAGGTATAATTATGAGTAGAAACTCAGTTCTATTTTGGGGGAAATATATATTTATTTTTTACACATTGGTCTTCTAGACCTATAGGGACTTTAAATAAACACTGAAATAATTCCTTTGCTAAAGAAAGGACCAGAGCACGTATAACTTCTAGTGCTATCTCTTTTCGTAGCTTTTTGGGGGCTATAATTTGTCACTTCTCTTTATAAAGTTTCCCCGTTTACGAGTCACTAATTTGTGTTATTGCATGGTAAAGGATAGCTTCTCATAACATTAATGACAAAGATATTTAAAACTATATTACTTAATATAGATGTTTGTAATATAATTTTTCTTATTTTCTAATATAATGTTAAGCCGTAAGAAAAGAGGATTTAGGAATAGAGAAATGGGGACTGTGGAGAAAATAAACCATAGCTTTCTCATTCCTTTCCATTCTAATACTCGTTATCTATTTCTTCACTCCTCATTCTCTCATCTTCTGTTTATATGACTACTCTGAATCTGTATCTTTTTTTCACAAAGATTCTATTTCCAAACAATAACTCTGTATCTTACTGGACCTTTTGACTTTGACTTTGTTGATCATTTTTGCTTTATGACTCTTGACCTCTTTGTCTTCTTTTACAATATGTTTTTCTTCTTCTCTACCAGCCTTTTTGATAGTTATTGCCTATTTTGATCATTGTAGGCTTTGCTTCTTCTTAGCGTCCCTCATTGTTCCCAGGATTCTACCCATGTCCCACTTCTCTTTGTCTCCTACCTTTCTTGAATGATATAATCTACTATCACGATTTGAAATTCTAATGACTTCTAAAGTTATGTCTTCACTCCTCTGCTTTCCCCTGAGCTTCAAACTTGTTTATATAATTGTCTTCTGAACCTAACCTTTCGGATATTCCACAGGCAGCACAAATGCTGTATGTCTGTATGTTTCAAAAAGAACTCATTATCTCTTGCCCCCTCATCTGAATTTCCAGTGATCTCAGGTAATAACAATATCACTTATCTAGTCATCAGCCAGAAATCTAAACTCTTGCTTTTTTTCTCAATACCATATCCAGATCTCTAAATCTTGTAAATGTTATCTCCTAATTATAGTTTTACTCTATCTCTTCTTCCTTATCCTAAAATTATTGCCCTAGTTCAGATTCTTATCAGAATTATTGAAAACATTCTCCTTCATTGTTCTAGCTACCATATATCTTAAAGTCTTAACTCAATTCTCACTATGGTCATAGTAATCTATCTAACACACAAATCTGACATATGTTATCTGCTTAAAATTCTCTAATTGATCACTTGTAAAATATAGAAATATAGAAGAAAATATAGTATATAGGAGTATAGAAAGTCTTCCATAATCTGCCATCCATATTACCTGCTGTTTACCACCTTGCTTTGATGATGCTAAAATGCTTCCAGTTCTTTGAATGTACCATGCCTCTCATTCTTTCCTTATGCTAGTCCTTCTGCCTGAATTACTCCTTTCATTTCTTTTTATTTTATTGATTCTTATTTATCTTATACTTGTGTCCTGCAGCATATTTTCCTTATGTTCCAGGTTGAGCTCAGTGGACCCACTTTTTCACAGTATTATAGGATCCAGTGCATATTTATATTAGTGTTTACTGTATTATATCATCATACGCTAAATGTGTTCTTTTCCTCAATAGATTGTAAGCTCTTTTAGGGCAGGTATCATATTTGTTTTTTTTGTTTTTTTTTAGCCCCAATCCTTAGCACTTAGTAGTAGTATATAATACTCATTAAATATTTTTGATTTTGAAAGATAACTACCCTCCTTTAGACCTGCAAGTGAATCCAGTATTCTAGTCTCAGGCAGTGTTATACAATATCAGGACTAGGACTTATGCAAGGGAAAACAGTTCTATTGGTATCCAACGGAAGGATCATAACATAAGTAACAAAAAGTTCTAATATTTTGTCATTTACAATAGTGTTTATCTGAACTTTTGGCCTGGAGGATAACAAGGCACACTTTGAATAAACATAGCAATATTTATTATTTTTAGTGAAACCGACCTTCCATTCACCCCCCTTTTATGGCTGTGCTGCTTATAAATTCCCAAAGGATTATTTGAAAAATCCTGCTTATATCTGCCAACCTTATCAGCAGGGCAGGAGTTCACGTATTGTAACAGGAGGTCAGATTTCGGTCATGGTCTTATAGATGGGGCCAAGCACCTGTAAATTCTTCCTTTGGTGACTAAAGTGAAGTACAATATCAAACAGGCAGTGAGACTTTTCTAGGAAGTGCTGAACTTTGGCAGGAAGGGCAAACTTTGGCAGCAGGAGGGGAGGCAAGAAAGTGAACAAAGGTCAGATAGTGGTTAATTGAGACTTGGTCCTTCATATAATAATGCAATGGAAATGTGCAGGGCAAAGGTAGGTATATTTTATGGAATTGTTCTAAACAATTTATATGGTTAAATTTTCACATACATTTTAGGTATGGGCAGAATATAAGACATCATTTTATAGTCATTAAAGAAAAATATTTTAAAAGGGGAAAACAATATAAACTAAAAATCTACTGTTAAGGAAATGATCAATAATAATCATCTGAAGTTCTTGTATATAGCATAGTGGTAGTTAAAATGATGGATGGACTATGTGTCCAATGAAGACAGAAATTAGTCTGTCTTATGGATATTTAAAAACTTTATTGACTCAGTGTTGTCTGCCATGTTTATGAGTCCCAATACTCAAACCCAAATCAATTTGGACAAAGGTTTGCATGTACTTTAAGCTCTTTTATATACTAGAATATCTGAGTCTTTTCCAGGTTTATTCTTTGCCCTTCTATCACTGGAAGGATGTATTTACACCCCATAATAAGCAGCTTGGGTGTCATTAAAAGATACTGGAGGGGCAAACCTATAAATACATCCATGCCCCTAGTTTGTGGGTCTCATTTATGATCTTACCTTCTTGTGATATCTTGGTCTCCAGCTATCTATATCACTTCTCATTAACAGTTTAAATCCCCAGATTTAAAAAAAATTTGACAAAATGTACATATTTGATTTATGTACTTTTGTGCATGTTTGTTATAAGAAAAAAATCTATTTTAAACATTTCTGACATCTTGGGTCCAGGGATAGCAATTATAGCAATATACAGATTTATTAATAAGCAGCAACCCTCCAGTAATACATGAATCATAAGAACCTCAGTGTTATCTAATAATCCTCCAATCACTAAAGGAGACTGTACAATAACCTAAAAGATAAGGGAATGCAGAATGTCATTGTACAATGAATTCATTATTATAAAAACTCCAGCAAGTGCAGTATTTCTCTTAAATTTTCTTAGGCAAGGGGCCTCTGAGAATTTGATGAAAGCCATGAACCCTTTCCACCAGACAAAATGCACATATGTACATGTGTGTGATATTTGGCTTAGAATTTCAGAGGCTTCCCTAACTCCCACAATCTTATCCATAGACCCAGAAAGAATCCCTCATCTAAAGGGAAGTACAGGCTGAGTCAGGTTTCAGGTTATCTATTGACTATAGACCAATGCCCCAGAAGAGCTTACTCTAATTCCATTGAGTATCCCCTTTTATAAGCCTCCTACAAACTCACTACCACCTTGTCTTTTTCTTAGATTTGGAAACCTTGGCAAAATCTAAATTTAAAAGCATATTTCAAAGTGACCTTATTTCTGTATCATAAATCTTTATTCCTTAAGCAACCCTTATACATGGCAAGCCGATGACCTGTTTTTCTGTTAGAAATAAATTAGCCTCAGCAGCTAATCTAATAGTTTTGTCCCTTGAATTCTTCTACTTAAAAGGATTCAGAGCAGAGATTTAGAAATAATAATGAGAACTGTTAGTAATTGATGTCCCAGATCATAATTAATTGTGTTACATTTCAGAATATTTTTCTTCTTATTTGCTTTTAGTAATATGTCTTTTTAAGGACCTGGCTATAATTAGGAAAAATGAATCAGCAGCAGAGCTAGAATTTACCTACAATCTCTTTACAGTCCTTCATGGCTATCATAGGGGCGGAGGGTTGAATGATGTAGGGTGGGCAGGAATCTTCCTGGAACATGTTTCTCCCACTCTAATCTGAAGATTTCTACTGGTATGGTCTGCACTGGAGACTGGAAGAAGCTACAAAAACCACGGTCATGTAACTACAGATAGCAACAAGGATTTGTAGAGTGGAAAAAAGGAGCAGACATAAGTAGCTCTAAGTGACATGTTTCTGAGCTGTTAAGGGAATTTCTTAATGAAATGATTAATACTAAAAGAACTTTGATAGCAATTGACTATTATATTAAAGCACTTGGAAAATAAATAATTGAAGAATCGAAAACACTACTGGAGTTTTCAATTAAAGAAAAATGATTAGTTTTAGCATTTAGACTTCAAGATCCCTTTGAATAATAGTAGTTGAAGGGTTCTTGTTTATATACATTTATAATAATATCATCTTGGATTTTATATAACACTTTGCTCTGCAGTCTCATAGTGTTTTACAAATTTGACTACATTAAGTAAGTGACTTTAGATATGGGGAAACTGCCTCATTAGATAGAGATTACCTCACTCTGAATCATGTCATGAAATAGTTCCTTTGTTGACACCAGGGTGAAGATTTTAGGGTTTTCATTCTTACATTTTTATCAGAAGAAGGCACTGTTGCTATTTAATTACCAAGTAAATTTAGTAGCAAGAATTGGAACATAGACTTAAAGCAAATCTGAAGGATTGGGTGTATTTTCGATAGTTGATTTGATTTGTTTAAAATAATAAGATACTTTTTTAAAAAATAGAGAAACATTTCTGCTTTATCTTGATATTAAAATAATTGAGTGGCAGATGAAAAAAAGATACACATCAGCCTCACAGTATTTTTGCCAGTGCTTCTCACCAACCATTGATTTGGCAGTGAAAGCTAATAAGCAAATATAGCTATAACTGGCTTTTTAAGTTTTTCTTAAAATTGACATATTTCCTGTAGCCTAGGTTTTTGTTTTAGAACTATCCTGATTCTATTTTAAATATTAGAATGGTTGATTTGTATTTATTTTACATAACTATAGTAAAAATCTATTATTTGAACTCTTTTAATTTTTCACAGAGACCGTTGGAGTTAATATTTAAATCAGTTTGGGTATAAGCATAAGCAGGGTCCTTTACTGTTCCTATGCTAGAAATTAAGACAAATGAGAAGTACCCATATGCAAAATTCTAGGTAATTAGAGCTGGTGAATAAGTTTGTTTGTATTTGATATTTCCAAAGATGGCATTCCAGAGAGAAAGAAACGATACTTTATTTTACCAGTGATGAGAAATTGGAAATTGTGAATATAAAATTCTCAGCATTGCCAAAGACATATCATTTGATGATCTTGATCTCCTGAAAGTTGTTTCTGGAGCTGTATTTCTAGGGAATACCAGTCTCATCAATTGATGTATTAAAAAAATAAAAGGGGGGAGACCTCCTGTTTCAAACGTGAAAACTCCTTTTACAGTTCATATTATTAATAGTATATTCAAGTATATTATGAACACATCTACAAAAAGAATAAACATGTTAAACTTTAAGCCAGCATGTCCTAATATACTGAAAGATACAAACATGATCAGAATACTTTCTGTTCTTAACAAATTTATAATTTAGTGGATCTAAAGAAAAGCTGCTTTGTAAAAGACCTGAGGAAGACTTGCTTTTTTTTTTTTTTTAACCTGTCATGTTCATTTGAAATATGTAAATTTTCATTGGGAAATAAGAAAAAAACATTGAGTTTTTAATGGGAAAACTTTCCTGAGAACAGTAATTTGAAATGTATAGGTGCCATTTTCAGATATTTTGGGATATCGTTGGTTTTAGAGAAGAATTCTGATGCTTATGTACTTGAAATTTTTAAGAACTTCAAGTGATTTCAGTATTTCAGGAGCTGGTATTTAGACCCTCATCCTTTGACCCTTTTTATAATTATTGTTTTGTTTTCATCTTAAATGGACTTTATTTACCCTCTCAAAATATTCATGTGCTGTTCCGTACTATCTAAGACAAATGCAAATTGCACCTTGAAGGAGCCAACTTATACTGTTAGAAAAGAGCTGGAAGCTTTCTGGTTTGTTTCCATGGTGATCTTGAGTACTTCTGAGCAATGAGAACATATTTTAAGTATTTCCTTTAGAGATATTTTTTTAATGTGGAAAGTTTTACCCTGAAATATTTGGTAACTTCTAGTCCATCTCTGACACTTAACAGGTTGTCTCATCACTCTCCTGCCGTATCTCACTGCCTCCTAGTTTCACTGACCCACTGGTGCCTGGTGAGGTTAGATAGGCATAAACACCACATAGATCACAGTGAAAAAACTGAGGGTGAGATACTTTGTGCACTGCATAGATAAGGACTCAGGAAAAGCCATTTATAGTGATAACTTTCCTGCATTATGGGCTAATGGGCCCGGGTTTGTATCAGCTGTAATCTAACTTTTTATAATTGTCATATTGCTCTTTTAACCCGGTGACCTTATTACTCATGGGCATACGTATCATTTGGCCTAGAATAAAACAAGAGGAAAAAAATGGGGTGAGTTTTTTTTTTTTAAATTTCTAGACATGCTTGCATTTGTTTTTCAAGATGATTACTTTGGGAAAATTGAAATTCTCAAGGGTGCTTACCTGTTTTTTAATAATAATACCTCACATAAACAACTTTGGACACTAAAATAATATGATGACTTCTTTTCAAGCTATGACAAAGTAAACAAGAAAACAATTCATTTTCCATATAATACCCAGTAATTCTTCTAAATACAATTTTAACCTTATCAAGACTGTGCTTAAACACTTTTGTTTCTCATTGCTGTCAGAATAAAGTAAATTTCTTTTTATAGTGTTGTATTGCCTTCCATATTCTATCCTTGGCTTAACTCTCACCTCATTTCTAGTTGCTCTTTTCCTCCTACCTGCTCACAGTCTATGCTCCAGATACACCCTGTGCTTTCACAGTGATACCTTTGCACAGGCAGTTCTCTTTCCTGAAACATATTTCTCTCTTTCTTTCTCTTGATGATTCTTCTAAATTATGCCAAATTTCTCCCATTCCTGAGATCTCTGGATTTAGCATTTATAACTTACTTTCTTTTATCTTAGCTGTCCAGTCAGATCTCTTTTATAGTTTTCTTCCTTTTCCTATTTCCACATTTTTTCCCTACAACCTATTTTGGTTATAACTGCCAGGTTTATTTATTTTTAAATTTTTTAATTTTCTGGGTTTTTTTGCTTGCCTAAGATGAGTTCTATCCTGGATATCTGGTTTAATAATTGTCCCTATAGTTATCAATACTATGAAGGGGGCAATAAATAACTGCAGCCAGTGCCCTGTGATCTAAACAACAAAAGATCATATAGGGGAGAAAAGTAGTTTTCTTTTGTTTTATTGGGGGAATTTGGTCATTCAGACAGTTATGTAAGTTGCATATAGCAAAATGATTTCTTACCAGAAGCAAATGCCATATCTGGAGCTCATATTTATTTATGATTGGTTACAGTGGGTATAATGAAGAGTTTATTTTTTTAACCTATGAATATAACTGATTTATTTTATGTTGTGGGAGTTAGAAAAAGCTGAGTTTGGGACTGTGTTGGATTCTCTACTTTCTCAGATTCCTATAACTCAAACCAACAGATTAGAGGAGAAATAGTTTAGGGCCTTAATACTGGAGTAGAAGCTCAGTCTCTTTGCCTGCCCATGCCCAAGATTTTCTCAGGGAATGTAGGCAGGATCTGTCTTATTTTTTACTTCAGATTCTTTAACTGGAGTTTCTGGAAATCTCAGAATTCTGTGTAATTCTTACCACATAGAAGGAGCTGAATAAATAATTGTACAATGAATGAATGAATGCTTAAAATACTTCAAGAAAGTACTATATGAAAAATTTATAGAGACCTATAAAAGAACTATGAAGAAGACTATCATCTAAGAAGATTTAGTTATTTTGGTTGAGATTAATATTGTTCCATTGGCCTATTATATGTAGTGTTATTAATTAAGGTTAGGGATTTCTCATTGCCCTGACCTAAAGTATAAGAAGTATGACATATTTTTTTGGATATGAAAATGAAATCATTTATGATATTTAGTGCTGACCTTTGTAGTAGTGCAGATTGCATTTAACTATATGTAAATAAAATCCAGTATAATGATTTAACAAATATAGAGTTTGTTTTTTAAATAACATGAGATGTCCAGATATAGATTTTTCAGTGGTGGTATGGTGGCTCCATACTTTCATCAAAGACCTAGGTTATAAATTTAGTCGTTCCAGTCCTCCATCTTTAGCATGTGGCTTTTGTCCTTATGCTTGCAAGATGGCTATTACATCTTTAGGTATCATTTTATGTTTCAGAAAGAAAAGGAGTGGAGAAGCCAAAGTGTAAAAGCTGCATTCCTTCTGAGCTTATTTCTGTTCATCGAGAAAACAGTAGCTTCAAAGAATAAAAAGTTTTGCAAACATGCTAAATTCTTTTATAATTTTAAAGCAATTAAAATTCGAAATCAACTGACTTATAGTCAACATGGTGTTTTCTAAAAATCAGAAACAAATCAGATATACTTGAATCTTGATTTACATATATTACTTAACTTTTAATACCCTCAATTTTTCCATTTTAAAAATGCAAATAATAATATTCATCTCACAGTGTTTCTATGAGAATGAAATGAAAGAATATATGTAAAATCACCTGCCATAGTACCTGGAATATAGTAAATCATTAACATTTTTTGTCTCAACTCACACATACTCCACCCAGCCCCCACTCACCAAATATTCATATTATAAAAGGGACTTTTTAAAGAATACAATGAGGAAGGAATAAGAGAACAGAAACCAGACTAGTGAATATGTTGACATAGATACACAGATATAAGAAATAATGCAAGAAAACCAGTATGCTTTCTCCCACAACTCACCTGCATTTAATGTTATCTTTATAAAAATTCTAATCTAGAGATTAAAAATCATAAAATGCTAGCGGGAGAAGAGTTTTTGTGTACCATTTCTTTCAGCTTCTCTTTTTACAGAATAGGCCTTAAGTTACTCACCTAAAGTCATATAAGCAGTAAATAGTGGAGTTAACTCTAAAAACTAAATATAAATTCTTTCTTATGTTCTTTCTTCCATCAATTGTCATTATGATCAAAGCAGCTAAATTTATTATGCTATGCGTGAAGACCAATTGTAAGCACTTTATAAGCGTTATTTACTCAGTATTTTATATTGTCCCCTAATACGATATATAATAAGTACATGAACTTTATAAACCTAATCAACCATGGTTTTTCTTCTTTCACTCCCAGTCAGGGGCCAGGCCTGGTTTCCTCTCAGCAAAGATTGGGGATAGGAGTGGGGGTGGGAAGGCCTTCTACATTTTTTTAGGCTATCTTTTCAAAAAGTCTTTTTTTCTTCAGAGTTGCCTTTGGTGCACACTTTAACTATACTTTACTCCTAGTTTTTATGTGACAATGTCAGAATTTTTGCCCTACATCTATCTTATTGGGAAGCCTGATGACCATAGTTACCATAGGGAAAAGGAAAGTTTTTTCCTTTTCTAAGCAGTAAGATCAATTTCTTCCTTGCATAAAAATGAGTCCATTTACCTAATATTTTTTCCACTTCTAACATAAAATCATTCTGTTGAAACCAGTGTTATGTATAAGACAGTGAATGGTTGAAATGAGACCAAACTTGATTGTAGTAAGTGTTCTACAGCTGCTAATTGTGAATTTTTTTTACACATTATTCAGGCTTTTGGGAGGGCTTTGAGGAGTCTTCCCTTAAGCTTGAGTTTCATGTGGTATATTGTCTTTCTAGATTTCTCTGCATTGTTCACAAGTTCAGAATTATAATTTCTTCCATTAAGTAACACAATAAAGTAGCTGAGCTTTAAAAATCATGATGTAAAATGCAAAAATAGGAGAGTTCATGAGCATAGGTGTTTTCATTGGGAAAAAAGTAGAAAACCTTGAGTGCATAATAATGATAAACAGGTATAGGGATGAATGAATGAGTACATGTATATGTACATAAATAGTAGAGAATGATGTGTTCTTACTTATGGGAGACTGCCGAGTACTGAATATTGGGATATAGTTCTCCATGGGTCTCTTGCATCTCTGTACATCTTGCAACCAGGGGTACTAACTGTATTTGTTCCAGACCATGTTTTCATAGGTGTTTATACAGCTAACAGCTTTGAAAGGTAGGAATAATGTCTCCCGTCAGAGAATAAGCAGGTGCGCTTCCAGCCTTGGAAGATAGGGATAGTGTTTTCTATGAAACAAAGGGGTTTGGGTTTCCTATGCTTAGGGTTCCTCACCTTCAGTGCAACTCTCTGTGTGTGCAGGTGTCATCTGGACCTCTTCACATTGCCCTTTGGAAATTGGGACTCTGGGAACTGGTGCAAGCAAATGCTGATACTCTGGCTACTTCTGTTGATATGATTAATAAAGTCCTTTGTCTCTAATCCAGAAATCTTATTTCTTCTGGCAGAATCCATGAAACTGTGGCACACACATTTGTTGGCTTGCTAGTGAGTAAAATCTCAGACCCTTCATGGTCCATTTTGTAATCATTACAATAAAGATTTATTCAGGCAGGAATCATTAATAGATACTAAATCTAAGGAGGGCATTTTGGTAAGGAATAGTGTGGTCTTAAAGTGTCTCCCCAGGATTACTTGTTAACAAAAAGAGAAAAATAGTAATTGGGGGATACTGACAATGGGGAAGCCTATACTTTTCTCTCATATTTGCTGTGAACCTAAAAGTGCTCTAACAATACCATCTTTACAAAAAGGTAATTGGATACCACCTTCACCAGGTGATCAAAATTAATATCACAATTAAGGATCAGATAGCTGTTATATGCCTCTGGATAAGATCCCTCAAAAGAGAGAGAGCATTACTTATGTAGTTAGTATTCTGATCTGGAAGTGCGTCCCTTGAATCTAATTTATGAGGAAATAACACAGAAATCCCAAATGAAGAACATTCTATTTAAAGAGAAAGAGAAAGAAAGAGAGAAAAAGAGAAAAAATGATGTTTTAAAAAATATCAGTCATAAAAGATAAAGAAAAGCTGAGAAACTGTTTCAGATTAAAGGAAGCTAAAGGGATGTGAGAACTAAGTGCAGTGCATAGTCCTAGACCAGGGATTCATAGACATTTTTTATTAAAGCCCTGATAGTAAATATTTTAGGCTTTTTGGGCCATCAGGTCTCTCTGACAACCACTCAACTATACTGTTACAGCTCAAAAGCATCGAGATACAATAAATAAATGAATTAGTGTGGTTGTATTCTAATAAAACTTTATTTACATAATAGGTAATGGGACGAGTTTGACCCATGGGCCATGGTTTGCTGATCTCCGTTCTAGATTGAATCCTCTACTTGAGGAAAAATATAGTATAAAGGGAATTTTTGGGTCTGTTGACTAAATTGGAATATGGACAGTTGATTAAGAAAATACTAAAGTTTCTGAAATTTTAACTATTCTGTAGTTATATAAGCAGTTATCCTTATTCTCAGGAAATGCACAATGAAGTATTTAGAAGTAAAGAGATATGATGTATATAACATACTTTCAAATAGTTAAGAAAAAAATGTATGTAGAAAATGATTTGTACTGACCAAATGATAAAGCACATGGAGCAAAATATTAACAGTAGGTGAATCCGGGTAAAGGGTACATGGGTTTTTTTTTTTTTTTGGTGCTATTATTATACTTTTCCTATAAGTTGAAATTATATCTAAATAAAAAAAGGGTATGCGTTATAGATGCAAATTTATATGTATATACATAGCCCATAGGAAAGGAAAAAATATAAAAAATTTTATAGCTCTTTTATAATCTCTTGATAGATATATACAACAAAAAGAGAAATTAACCAAAATATGAGTTGAAAATGAAAATCTTTGATTGCTGTAACAAGGGAAGCCAGCAGACATCATCCTTGGCCTAATCCGAATGCACTTAGTTACCAAGAAGCTGTAGTCTAGGGGCCAGAGGTTTTAGTGTGGTTTAAAAATGATGTTGGGAGCCACATTTTCCAGACTGCAAAACACAGGGTACCTTGTTTAGTCAGCACAGTTTAGGTCAAATGTGGTTATGAAAAACAGATGAATTCTGGTGATCAAGTTGTACTTTGACAAATATCCCATTGTTTGAACATGCAGTAATTTCTGAAAAATGTGAAGCAGCCTGGACTGCAGAGATTGAGTTCTCTCTTCTCAACTCCCTTGCCTGCTCACAAAGGTCTTGTCATCGTGGGGAGTAGAAACAACAGGGCAGAAAAAGTATGTTAGATGCTCCCCTCCCCCTTCTTTTTTCCCTTTTCTTTGCTCTCCTGGCAAAATCAAGCAGTTCTGGGCAGGCTGTTTTGTCAGCTGGAGGTCTTGCACTATTCTGAGCTTGGGGGCAGCTTTTATGCTTCAGTTTAGTGGATAGTGGTGTGTTGTAGTGATTTAGATACTTGAATTTATTCCATTGATAAAAAAACTGATACTTGAGCTAAATGAGACATGTATTTCACTGGCTACTCTGGTTGTGACCCTAGTGTCATTATTTCACCCAGTGCCTATTCCCACCTCAAGAGGCTCATCCATGGAGTTCTGTTCCTATAACCTAAGAACTACGGTAATTACATAGCAGGCTAGAGATGATTGGAGCAGAGAACTACACATAGAGCCAAATCCTGTTTGTTTGATGGATGATGTTTCCATTTATATGCTTGTGTTATACTATTTTTATTGCTTTAGGATTTTGTCTCACTTCATTTACTTTGTTCATTCATCTATTCAGTAAATATTTATCACATATTTATAGTATGCAGAGCACATGGTCCCATCCTTCTGACTTAGGGCAAAATTTCTGTTCTGGATGGTTTAGACTTGTGCTGTCCAGTGTGGTAGCCACTAGCCACGTGTGGCTTTTGATCAATTAAAACATGAGCAGTCTGAATTGAGATATGCTGTAAGATACAAACCAGATATCAAAGACTCACTACCAAAAAAGGAGTGTAAAATATTTCTTTAATAATTTTTATATTGATTGCCTATTGAAATAATATTTTTGATACACTGAGTTAAGTAAAATATATTATTAAGTTTAATATAACCTGTTTTTTACTTTTTTTTTTACTGTGATTACTAGAAAATCTTAAATTGAATATGTGGCTCATATTTGTGGCTTGCATTATATTTCTGTTGAACATTGCTGCTCATCAGATATGAATCAATATATATGAACCTTGAATATTTTTTGCCCTCTCTCTTACGGTGAAGAAATTTTTTGGTCACTTCCAGTGTTAGTATGTTTAACATTTCCATAAAAGAATATCAGCTATGATTATTAAGCCCTCTTTTAATTTTCTTTCAATATTATTGATGGTCAGTACATCTCAAAAATATTGTCAGTTCTTGTCAACTTGCTATACCATTTCTTAATAAATTTAGAACCTTTATGAGTGTTTCTGGGTAACCACATTTATTAATAAAAGGATGACATTTATAAAAGTGATGAATATTACCGAGAAATCTTAATGATGGTATCCACATCAATTCTGCTAGAATTTTTATATAAACTACTAAAACCTTAAGAAAAATCTCCATTGTTTTTGTTTTGTTTTGTTTTTTTAACCATTCTAGCTATAGGAAAGTGGTAGTTGTATGATATAATGGGCTGTGAAATATGAAAAATATAAGAATTTATCCATAATTTTAAACATTTGGTCATTTATGAAACTTTAGGTAAGTACAAAATTATGCAGTGCATATTTCATATTAATTTGTAAAGAATACCTTTTGTTCCTTAAACATACAATACATTCTTCTCTGAGGAGAATGGGCTGGGAAAAAATTTGGGGGGCTGCTGGGCTGTGTCTTTTGGAAATAATGGTTCCTTCAAGACTGCCAAGATATTTATTGCAGTGCCCTGCAGATGGCTACCTTTTCTAGAAGCTTGAAGCTAAATCTTCAATGTATACATTACAATGTACATATGCTATTTTTGAACCTCTACAAACAATTGTGACAATTTTAACATCTTCTGTCATCATAATCCCATGGTTTAGATTTAGTTTATCTTTCTTTAGGTATGTCATTTGTGATATTAGTGGCATGTGTGAATCTGGGAAAATTTTAAAATCTCTCTAAAGTCTTAGTCGTGGAATAGATACTTTTAGGGCTGTAGGGTGTCAGTAACTTGAGGCCCCAGCAGTGGTCAGTCTTAAGAAGCAGATTGTTGGCAACTTTAAAGGGGGAAGAAACAGCTCTTGCTATAGAGATGCTTAAGCAAGAGGTAGAAGCATGATTTTTACTAAGAATCATGTACATCTGGACAAGGCCAGCTTCATAATGGAAAGCCAGAACAAGTACAAAAAACAGCATTCTGTTTTTCTGTTTTCCTTTTTGTTCTTTTTTGTTACCTAGCTCTGAAACGTTTTTGCCACGGGCTTGTTGGGAAAAAGAACAGTCAGTCTAAGAATGCTGAGTTTTTACTATGTCTTCTTGAACATTGAGGGGAGACAAAGAAGTATGAGATATATTCTTACATTTAAGAAAAATTGATATAGATAAGACATGAGATGATTACCAATATGTATGGACGTTTCTTAATTTGGTAAAGGGCATCTGTGAAAAATCCACAGCAAAGATCAGACTTAGTGACTAAATTTTATAAGTAGTCCCAACAAAGTCAAGAAGACAAAGACAAATGCTATGACAAAGATGCCCACAATCAGCCATCATGTTCATTATTCCCAACGTCTTACGCTGAGAAAAATAAAAATAAAAAAGGAAAGAAGATAGGTAGATTAAAAAAATGGTACAACATACACAGTAGCATTTCTTTTAATTATATCCATCACAAAAGTACAAATGAAAATAAGTAAACCTTTTAACAGGTTATATAGATATTAATATAAAAAATATGCAAGGCCTTTGTGATGAAAATTTCAAAATTCTGTTAAAGGATTTAAACAAAGTGCTGAATAAATGAAGAGAGATAATTTAATAAATAGGTTGTCCAATTGTTCATTGTAAAATTGTCAATTTCTCCTCTATTTAATTTGTAAAACCAATGAATTCAAATAAAAATTCTAATAGGAAGTTTGTGGTAACTTGACAAACCTTTTCCTGATTTATCCAAAGTTGCTGTGCCGTATAGGCTAGTGGCTTGCTGTCAAGAGCAGAGGCCACATTGTGATGGTCCATACCTCAAAGAAGCTCTCCTGTATTTTCACAAGGAAAAATTTATGAGGATATTTATTTTGGCACTATTGCTGATAGCAAAGAGTCATCACTGTGGAAATGGATTAGTAAAATTGGTGTTTGCAACCCCAAAAATATGTATCAAAAAATAAAAATATTTTTTTAATAAGCAAGCTAAAAACTTAAAAATTTGTATTTATGTGTAATTAAATGCAATATGCAACATATACCAAGCATTTATAAATGATGAAGAGTATTTAAATATAGTAATGTATATAGATTTCATAAATATGCTGGGGGACCAAAGTAAGAAATTATATAATTAACAATACAATGGCATTTATATAAATGAAAACAAAGTCATAAGATAATACTACACATATTTCAAAAACACATTTTTATATAAATAAATACAAAATGTTCATTTAAATGACACATCTAATATACACTAAAGTGAGTACCTGTGTTGGTGAGGGGAGTGTGATTGGAAATGGGGAATGAAAGAGAAAAAATTTAAAAATACAATATTAAATGTTTCAACAATGTGTCTTGAACTGAGGGAATATTATAAAATCAATTCTTTGTATGTGATGCTCCAATAAAAAGGTAATAAATGCTCTAAACCATTTCTACTTAACTGTCACATTATCGGAGAAACCCCATTAGCATTTGTCAAAATGCTGCTACTGGGATTTTCCTATAATACTACCTTTACCCTGAAAATCTTGACAGAATTTCCATAAAACACTGTGAAAGATTTTATATATTTCTTATCTTTCTTCTGTGCAACTTAAATACTAGTCATTCTTTTTAAGGTCATTAATGTACCTGTCAGGTCACACAAAATGGTTTTCCTTATCCATTTTGGAGAACTAAAGTGGAAAAGACTTTGGTGCTTATGACGAAGAGTATATACACCTCTAACTATCCCTAATGTGAATTTTTAGTCACCATGCATTCTTTATAGGTCATTCTTTCCAAGGAAAACAACAACACACCAAAAAAACTAAGCAACGACTGCTTCAATACAACTATACTTTATTCATTTAGCAAATATTTATTGAAGATATATTTTATTCTATACCTGTGGGGTTCAAACCAAGTAGCACTCTAGACTCTGAAGAGGTGCATCAGAAGTTCCTTGCTTGAAAAGAAGAGTTCCTTGTTAAAAATTTCAGCATCTTTATAAACATGAATGACATTGAAGAGGTACTTATTAAAGAGTTTGTATTAAAATAGGGAAAGATCAAACAAATCAGCAAGAGGAAAACAAACAACCACATTAAAAAGTGGGCAAAAGACATGAACAGAAGTTTTTCAGAAGAAGATAGGCAAATGGCCAACAAACATGAAGAAATGCTTGACGTCACTAATCATCAGGGAAATGCAAATTAAAAGCACAATGAGATACTATCTTACCCCTGTCAGAATGGCCATTATTTAAAAAGTCAAAAACAATAAATACTGGTGTGGATGCAGAGAGAAAGGAACGCTTATATACTGTTGGTGGGACTGCAAATTAGTACAACCTCTATGGAAAACAGTATAGAAATTCCTCAAAGAAATAAATGTAGACTTGCTATTCAACCCAGCAATCCCCAAGGAAAATAAGTCATTTTATCAAAAAGACACCTGCACTCGAATGTTCATTGCTGTACAATTCACAGATGCAAAGATGTGGAATCAACCTAAGTGCTCATCAATTCATGAGTGGATTAAGAAAATGTGTGTGTGTGTGTGTGTGTGTGTATACACACACACACATGCATATACACACATGCACCATGGAGTACTTCTCAGCCATAAAAAGGAATGAGATAATGTCTTTTGCAGCAATTTGGATGGAACTGGAGACCAATTATGCTGAGTGAAGTATCTCAGGAATGAAGAAACAAGGACCACATGTACTCTCTAATAATTGGGAGCTAATCAATGGGCACACACGGGCACAAAGAGATGTAAAGGTCATTGGAAATCAAAAAGTGGGAGTGGTGAGGGGTAAAAACTTGTCTATTGGGTACAATGAATACTATTCAGGTAATGGGCACACTAAAAGCCTTGACTTAAGCATAATAAAAGATATCCGTGTAACAAAAACATCTGTTCCCCTTTAATATTTTGAAATAAAAATTTAAAAAGGGAAAAAAATAAATAAAATACGGAAAGAGATGTATATGATACGATTACACATTTGGTGTTTATATTTTCAGCTTTTCTTCTGTGATTAATGGGTGAAACACACTCCTTCACTAAAACAATTTTCATTTAAGTTTCCTGAAACCACTTTAGGCCTGTTCATCTCCCTGAAGTTTAGTGCGACTTGTCTTAAAAGTGTGATTTGAGGGGCCGGGTGCGGTGGCTCACGCCTGTAATCCTAGCTCTCTGGGAGGCCGAGGCGGGCAGATTGTTTGAGCTCAGGAGTTCGAAACTAGCCTGAGCAAGAGCGAGACCCTGTCTCTACTAAAAAAATTAGAAAGAAATTAATTGGACAACTAAAAATATATATATAAAAAAAAATTAGCCGAGCATGGTGGCGCATGCCTGTAGTCCCAGCTACTTGGGAGGCTGAGGCAGGAGGATCGCTTGAGCCCAGGATTTTGAGGTTGCTGTGAGCTAGGCTGACACTATGGCACTCTAGCCTGGGTAACACAGTGAGACTCTGTCTCAAAAAAAAAAAAAAAAGTGTGATTTGAGAGAAGGAGAGTTTCAGAAGGAAACTTTCATCTATTCCTAGAGGAAAGAAACCAAAAGCTACCTGTGTCAGGTTACTGGAAGTGGAGTCTATGGCATTAGACCAAAAAAATGTGCATAGGAAAGGGCAGTATATAACAAAAACATTTGTACTCCCTTAATATTTTGAATAATAAAACTAAAAAAAGAAAAAAGAAAAGGGCAGGATAGTAGAAACAACATGAGATAGTATCATAAAAATTCATGTTGCTATCAATGAACTTTGTAACTTTGGCTTTCAGTTTCCTTACAGGGATAGGAAAATGCACTGTAAAGAGTTGTAGAGGAGAAGGAAGGAGATAATGAGATTGTTTTTTTTGAACTCCTAGCTACCAGTAGGCCTACCTAGTACATAGTAGGTATAATGATTCTTCAATATATATTACAAAGGTAATAAGCATTTCTTCTTAAGCACCTGTAAAGTTGCCTCTTCTACTTCCTCAAACCTTAAATCCAGCCCCTGCCTCTTCAAGAATCTCAGGTAAAGTTTATTTTTATGAAGTGTATAGTTAAAATATAGCATCTTTAAGAGAAATTTTTAGTACTTGCTTTTAAACCTGAAGCATAGATTGTTTCAGTTTCCATTCCCTTTTTTCAACGTAATTAAAAATACTTCTTTCCTGTGGCCCCTATGAAATATCCTTTATGAACAGGATCCAGTTTAATTTTTAGTACTGTTATCTGCTCCTCAAACAGTTCTTGAAAGTAGAAAAGTAGAAAAGACTCAAATCTATGATCCTCATTAAAAGGAAGGATAATTTTTATAGTTTTTCTCCATTTGACAGTATTAGTTATTAACCCTAAGGTATTTCATAGTCAACATCCCAAACTGCTAAATCCTTTCAATTTTAGAAGCTTTGAATTTTTCCACAGCACTTTCACACACACTTTATCTCATTTGAGCTTCACTATACCAGTCTGACATAAACAAGTTTTATAGTGAGTGTCTTATATTGACTTGATGGTTGAGTGAATTGAGGCTCTGTGAGATTAATTGATCTGCTCAATGGATCACAAAACTAGTGATTGACAAAATTTGGATCAAAGCCTGATCTTATGAGTCATATTTGAAACCTCCTTTTATTTTAACTGTGATATCGGTGTTTCTTTTGCAGGAGCAAATGCTGTGCAGTTAGTAAAAAGACTTTTTCCATAATGATAGGTTCTGAAAGTATTACTAAAAAATAAATACAGTGACATTGTTTTGCATTAATGCTGGTCTTTTAAGTTTGAGGGGAAAGAGCTGTTTATAAAAATTTTAAGTAATGTTCTTGGTAGTTTCTGGAAAAACTACATTGAAAATAATAGTCACGCCCTACCTTCAAATATTGGCAAAGACTTGGAAATCAGATATAAGGACCTGGAGAAAATCACATAAACCACACTGGTTTTGGCCTAGAAAAATGACTAGGTAGAGAGATGATGGGCAAAATATGTTTAACAGTTTACTCCAAAGATTGGGAATGTTGCCTTATGAGAGACTCTAATAATGTGTTAGTGTCGTCATACAAGGTCTCTTTGGGCCTGTCAGGGTTCTGCAACTGCCATTTACAACTTCATCCTTGCTGGGAGAGTTCTCTAAAGTTCATACTAAGGGTTTATTTTAACTAGAAATTACCTTGTGCTCTCTGCTCTTCACTCTAGACCTGGCTTGGGAAAATGAGGAGGGGTGGGGCAGGTGCTAATACTGCTGTTTTTAAAGGATCACTGCCAGCCCTAAGTTAGGCAGAGCCAAACTCATTCTGGACTAGTCTTAGGGTAGATCATCCTTCCTTGAGTTGCCAAACAGCCCTTTATAATGCCAGGTTATTGTGCAGTTTGTTCCAGAATCAGGCTTCATTTGGGCCCTCCCATTCAGAAAAGAGCAAAAATTTCCCCTCTTTCCTAAAAGGCATAGCTTTATTACTTTCTTAAGGGAGACCACATATTTGGCTATTTCAAAAGACCTTTTGTTGAAACTTTCCGCTGTGCAGGATGTCTTCTGATGCCTGAATTTATCCCATGTAGCTATCCTAGAGTTGCAAACTTGTTATTTATCAGATAGCCAGCTACCGTGTGTGTAGTCACAAGTGGTAGATGACGGGGTCAAAAGCATCGGTTATGGTCATCTTATTCCTACCAGAACAGTGAGTTCCTTTCCAGGTGCCAGTACTGTTAACTCTAATCCTGTCTAACTCTAGGCATAGCAAAGGACCCTCTTTTATTCTCACCCATCAACTTCTGGGAAAGCACTTTTTCCCTCTCTTCGGGGATGGGGAACCTGTGGCCTTGGGGCCACATGTGGGCTTCTGGATCCTTGAGTGCAGTCTTTTGACTGAATCCAAACTTTACAGAACAAATCCCTTTATTTATTTATTTTATTTTTATTTTTTATTTCAGCATATTATGGGGATACAAATGTTTAGGTTATGTATATTGCCCTTGCCCCACCTGAGTCAGAGCTTTAAGCATGTCCATCCTCCAGATGGTGCACACCGCACCCATTAGGTGTGTATATACCCATCCCCTTCTCCCCTCTCCCATCTGCCTGATGCCCAATGAATGTTATTACTATATGTGCACTTAAGTGTTAATCAATTAAAACCAATTTGATGGTGAGTACATGTGGTGCTTGTTTTTCCATTCTTGTGATACTTCACTTAGTAGAATGGATTCCAGCTCTATACAGAATAATACAAGAGGTGTTATGTCATCATTGTTTTTTGTGGCTGAATAGAACTCCATGGAATACATATACTACATTTTCTTAATCTACTCAAGTATTGATGGGCATTTGGGTTGTTTCCACATCTTTGCAATTGTGAATTGTGCTGCTGTAAACATTTGCGTGCAAATGTCTTTTTTATAGAATGTCTTTTGTTCTTTTGGGTAGATGCTCAATAATGGGATTGCTGGATCAAATGGTAGTTCTACTTGTAGCTCTTTGAGATATTGCTTTGCATTTGATTGGGGGGCTGCACTTGGGGATCTGGAGGGCCACATGTGGCCTTGAGGCTGCAGGTTCCCCATCCCTGTTAGACACTGCGATGCCTTCAATATAGATGCTTATGTTATTTTTTATTTCTTTAAGAAAAGGGAACTAAGGAAATGTCTTTATGTATTTTCTAAATGTCATTGTTCATTTTAAAAGAAAACAGAAAAATAACTCACAATTTCACCACAATTTTGGTCTGTTTCCTTCCAGACATTATTCTTAGGACACATTTAATATACTTTTTATAAAAATTTAGTTGTACTGTGTGCATTTCTTTATAATTTGCTTTCCCCCTTTAACATATACCATATCATAGATATTCATGTCAATAAATAGAGACTCAACATTATTGTTTTTGTTTTTACTATATGGATTTACATAATCATGCAATGTTTTTGTAGATGATGATGATGATGATGATGTCTACCATTTATTGAGTGATTACTACATACTAGATACCATATTATGTGATTTGCATACAGTGTTGTATTTAATCCTCATAACAACCCTAACAAGTATATATTATCTCCATTTTGAAGGTAAGGCAATTGAGGCAATTTAGAGAGATTAAATAAACTGCATAAGATTACACAGTTAAAGGTAAACCAGGGTTCTAATCCATGCTGTTACAATTTAAGCCCAAGTTCTTTCACCTGTTCATATTTTAAATATTTTTTTCTGTCTAATCTGAAAACTATAGCCTTTATATGCTGAAAACTACAGAATGATAATGGATGAAATCAACAAAGATGTAAATAAATCGAGAGACATACTGGCTCAAGGATTGAAAGATTCAACATAGTAAAAATACCAATTTTCCCAAGTTGATATCCAAATGTAATGAAATTCCTATCAAAATTTCAGCACAATTTTTATAGATATAGAAAAGATTATTCAAAAATTTGTATAGAAAGGCAAAAGAACTAGAATAGCTAAAACATTTTTTAAAAAGAATAATGAAGTGGGAGAAATCAACCTACCCAATTTCAAAACTTACTATATAGCTATAGTAAGCAAGATGGTGTGATATTTGCAGAGGGATAGACTGATAGATGAATGGACAGATTAGGAAACCCAGAAATAGACCAACAAAAATATTTGACAAAAGTACAAAAGCAATTCAACAAACAGTGCCAGAATAAACAAACAAAGACAAACAAAAACGCTCAAGCTAATTCTCACATTTATACAAAATGGGTCATGGACTTAAATGGCAAACTATAAAAATTATAAAACTTTTAAGAGAACAGGTAGAGGACAATTTTCAGAATCTAGGGGTAGGCAAGAGTTCTTAGACTTCACTCCAAAAGCACTTATTGTAAAAGAAAAAGTTGGACCTCATCAAATTAAACACTTTTGCTCTGCAAAAGACCCTGGTAAGAAGATAAAAAGATACACTAGAGTTGGAGAAGATATTCACAAACCACATATCCAACAGAGATATATTATCTAGAATATATAGAGACTCTTTAAAACTCGACAGTAAAAAGCAAACAATTAGGAAATGAGTAAAAGACATGAAGAAACAATTCTCCAAGGCAGATATAGTAATGGCAAATAAGCACATGAAAAGATATTCAACATTGTTAGTCATCAGAGGAATTCAAATTAAAGTCACAGTGAATTATCACTACACTCCTATCAGAATACTGACAACATCAAATGCTAGTTAGGATGCTAGAGGGAATGTAAAATTACAAAATGATATATAGTCACTCTTGAAAACAGTTTGGCAGTTTCTTAAAAAACCAAACATGCAACTTCCATATAAACTAGCAATTGCACTATTGCACTGCATTTATTGCAGAGTAGTGAAATTTATTTCAGGCAGAAATCTATACATAAATGTTTATAGCAGCTTTATTTATAATAGCCCCAAACTAGAAACAACACAGATGTCCTTTAACAGGTGAGTGGTTAAATAAACTGTGGTACATTTGTACCGTAGAATACTACTCAGCAATATAAAGGAAAGAGCTATTGATACACGCAACAACCTGGATGAATCTCCAGAGATTTATACTGAGTGAAATAAACCAATCCCAAAAGATTACATACTATATGATTCCATTTATGTATCATTCATAAAATAACAATCATACACGTGGAGAACAGATTAGTGGTTTCTAGGAGTTAAGTAGGGAGTAGGGTTGGAGGTCAGTGGATATGGTTATGAAAAGGCAACTTGAGGGATCCTTGTAGTTTTGGAAATTTGCATCTTAACTCTCAGTGAATGTCAGTGTCCTGGTAGTAACATTGTACAATCCTGCAATCCCCAACCCCTGGGCCACGGACTGGTACCGGTCTAAGGCCTGTTAGGAACTGGGATGCACAGCAGGAGGTGACTGGTCGGTGGGTGACTGAGGGCATAAGCTCCACTCCTGTCAGATCAGTGGAGCATTAGATTCTCTTAAGAGCGGGAACCCTGCTGTAAACTGCGCATGCAGTGATCTAGGTTGGATGCTGCTTATGAGAATCTAATGCCTGGTGATCTGAGGTGGAGCTGAGGCTGTAACGCTAGCGGCTGCTAATACAGATTATCATTAGCAAAGAGGTTTGATGGCACAATAAATGCAGTGCACTTGAATCATCCCCAAACCAGCCCCTCCCACCCCTAACCCCTCTGTCAGTGGAAAAATTGTCTTCCATGAAACCAATCTCTGGTGCCAAAAAGGTTGGGGACTGTTGTACGCAATATAGTATTCTAAGATGTTTATCATTAGGGAACTGGGTAAAGGGTACATGGGATCTGTCTTTGTTATTTCTTATAACTGCATGTGCATGCATAATTCTATCATAATAAAAATTTAAATAATGGTGATGAAGCAAATTTTATTCAATTTTTAGTTTCCTTTTTTCTCTTAACCTGTATTCATACATTATTTACCAAGTGTGACCCTAATTAATAGTTGTCCGGTTTGTCTGTTTTTAGATATTCTGCCAGTTTTTCTGAACATCTGAAGTTTAATATGACAGACTTATTTATTCTTAGCTCCCAAATTTGTCGGTTTCTGAATAGCATCTGTTAATGAGGAAAAATGGCATAGATTTATTTGTATGAAATTCCCCCAATCCTCACTTAACTGTACAAAAGGCTATTTTGTGTGTGTATGTGTGGCAAACATGATTTTGAAATGCAGCGAGCAACCATATGTCTTTAATAAAATATCCATTACATACATTTATATATCATAAAAGTAACGTGTATAGCTCTTTTAGTTTATAAAGTACTTTGAGCCTTAGATTTTTTGCTTTTCTTGGCATTGACTTCCGTATGTGCATGGGAAGTTGCTTAGAAGGTAGCTATATGCCTAGTTCTTTTTGTATAAAATCTTATACCATACCTTTTGTTTAAGCTATACTTTCCATTATGTGAACTGTTTGCAATCTCCCATCTCCTTCATCTGTAATGTGATGATATTATTTTTATTTACATTTTTAAATGCCACATTTTCCTATTAGCTCTTTAATAATTGTTCAGAGGCCCTATTCATTTTTGGCAACATGAAACAGATTAAGTTATTTGTCTGGGAAATTGTAGACTTCCAAATTGTGAACAACCTTAGCAATTTAGAAGATTGACAGGTGTGAGTTAGGTTAGAAGAGAGTTTCCTTAAATTTCCTATTGGCAAGTGTGGAATTGGGCATTTGAATAGTAACTTTGGAAAACTACTGACTTTGAAATAGTTATTTGGAGAAAATATAGAGAAGCCCCATTTTGTTCACTCTAATTAAAGGAATGACTCTCCTTGCTTATCATGTGAAGACACTCAATTCTCTTAAGAATTTTTGGTGTTCCATTGTTGGGTAAGTAATTTGGTTTACTTCCTTGCTCTCATACTCTCAGTAGTCTCTGGTATGTTAGGGACCACTGAATAAAATGATGGGACTTGGGGTAGGGTGGGAAAATAATTTAAATCATAGTACTTTTAAAAAACTTTTTAAAAATGACTTGCATTTTATTTGTTTTCTATTAAAAGTTATGCCATGTATTAAAATTATTTACAAATTAAGTAAATCATGTTATTTAATTAATTAGCACAGTAAGGTGCAAAGTTATATGCAGATTATTCATGTTAGTGTTTCTCTAACAAAAGGGATGCTTATCTTAAAAGTGAAATCCAAATCTTTTCCTGATCAATTACCTTAATTATAGAGGAAGTCTGCAGTTTTGTGGGGGTGTTTTTGTTTTTTTTGGATTTTTTTTTTTTTTTTGGTCTAGCCAGGTAGGTAAGTTGTAATTTTAAGCAGTTTGGTTTGCTAAGCGTGATTAAGACACCATTCTCTTTGAGGTTTACCCTTTTGCTTCTAAGGTACAACTGTTTATCATCTTGGGTCAAAGGTTATAAAAAGTAGTCATCAATTAAGGCTTTATTGGTTGTAATTGGTAGTGCTGTGAAAGGAGCCAGCCAAACTGAATCTGATAATAAAAGACTCTTTGTTAAAATATTTAATAAATTAACACTCTGCCTTGGAAGGGGGAAGCTAATTACAAAGGCCAAGATTGTTAATCATAATGTTTGCTTTCTTCAAAAGCACAGACTCAACTGCTCCATAATCATTAGACATCGGATTTCTTTCTTTTTCTCTTTAAAAATCCTACAGACTCTGTCGGTCCCCGGAGGGGATGCTCTTCTATGGCTCATGCTTGGAATATAGCAGAAGGAGGAAATGCCAAGACAAACATAGGTTATAAGGGCCATCTTAAAAATAAACAGAACTCTGTTAGAATGTCAGACTGCCTCTGTTTTCTTCAAAAAGGGTCAGAAGTTTATGTAGATTAATTTTGTAGGCAAATTAAGTGATATCAAGAACTGGTACATTTGGAAGTAATGATATTTTTAATGATAAATTATCTACCAGAGCAATTATTCTTTCTCCATACATAGTTTTTTTTGAAGTTTTTTTTGACAATGTTGTGGCTCTTGAATTTTAGACATTTTTCAAAGCCCTACTATACATGTGTGGAGCTATGACACATACCTCTATGACTCTTGAATGACCTTGCCATGGGAACTCTGTGAATGGGCTTTTACATCTGGGAATCGAATGTTTCTATATTTAAGCAATAGGGGGCATCTTGGGTTTTTTCCTTACACATGTTTCTGTAGCCTGATGTTTAGGGCAGTTCTAATGAAAGCAAATCCTGCCTTGGGCCTGCTGTGCAAATTAGCCATATGGTGAAGTGTAATATCCCGCTGAACATCATTATGGGACTCTGTAAAAAGTACTCCCCTTTTCACATGGAAGCAAATTAAAATGGCCCTTTCTTTTTTTTTTTTTTGTTTGTTTGTTTTACCTCTGAATAAACCTGTCTTCACTTGGATGCTGTGACAGTTAAAAGGGTGTTCCAGCTGCAGTCAGGGTGGTGAAATTACAGGCTTTGCCCAAGACCTAGAGGAATATTGCTTCCTGTAGGCAAAGCCGGAAGAACAATGATGTGTGCTTCCCTTCTTCCATTCCCCTCTCTTGTTCTTTCTGTAGTTGTCCTTAGCTCCTTCTCAATCCAAGGATTAATTTTCTGTTGTTGTGATGGATGAGAAGGACTCAGTCCACTCTCCAATACACCCCATACCAATATCTTCCAGGAAAGACCCACTAGATGAAGAGCTGTTTAGCCAAACAAGGGCACAGTGAATATTTAATAAAGAAGATACAAGGTGTGTCTCTCTTTGCCTGCTGTGTAGACATATTGCCCTTCTGAAGAATTAGTGTCCCAACGCAAATATTTTTTTCTCTGCAATGCTAGGAATGTGGATGCCACTGTTTAGTAGCATGGGGCTCATTAATGGTTTGAAATGTTCCAGGTGTCTTTGTATATGATGTACATTGTTACCTTTCATGAAGAAAAAGATATCCATAGATAGGTCTTTCATCTAGCATCTCTTTTCTCCCTAAGACTGAGATCACACATGATCCTGCCTTATTTGATTACTGGTGCATATTTGTAACCTATAGCAGCTAAAATTTGGCCTTGAACTTTGTTAGCAGTAAATTTTAACCACTTTTACAGACAGAAACGAAACAAAACCCCCACTCATTTGCCCACATTGAGTGACAATATTATTTGTGTTTCTTATGTTTACATCCAGACAAGTGTCCAGACATTTGTGTTTTTATTTTCATTTTTAAATCTTTATTCAAAGCCATGTTAGTTGCAGCATTTGTATGGTGACAATTTATAGTATGTGTTTGAAGAAAAGGAGTGGGAACAGTGTTATGGAGTAAAAGTAGATCATGCTAAATTATGATGTTGGAGAAAATATTTTTGCATGCAAAGTTCATTGTAAAGAGTATATACAATATGATCCTATTTTATGCATATATATGTATTAATGCATATAATTATATGTGAAATATCTATCCATTTAGAATAGGAAAAGCTTTGTAAGGGAGTATACCAAAAAGTAAGCAGTAGGTATCTCTGAATTATGGGATTATGAATGGCTTTTGTCTGTTTTCCCAATTTGTGTTGTCTAATTTTCTACAAGTCACATATTTTACTTTCATAATTAATAATAACTTAAAAAGAAATAAACAGTGTAGAAAACAGAGCTATAAGCAAAATGTTAAGAAAAAAGAACTATTTCCAGCATTGTCTGAGGAGAAGTGTGTTATTTCCTGGTAACTGGATTAATTTATTGCTAGGAATTAGTGATTAGACTTTGGAATAGCAATGGCTTTTAGAGAATTGGAGCATCAGTGCCCTTCACCAAGTATAACATAAGACGTGATATAATATTAAACATCTAAATTAAATATAAATTTAGTAAATAAAGTACCCAGTGAATTGAATAAGATGTTAACAGAGCTTGGAGAGTATTTCTTTTTCTTGCTTTGGCATTAAGTAAAAATAGAATATTTGCTGTAATCATTTGGCTGTTCTTATATAGCTTTTCTATAACCAAATGATAAAAAATTTGTTGTGGGGATTTCTTTATAATAATACAGAATTTAGTATTTGGTTAAATTTCAGAGGGCATGTACATAATTAACATAGAAAATGTTAAGAATTCTAATTCTTCCTTTCTTAACTTAAAAAAATTAGGTTATTAAGTATGAAATGTTCAATTTCCTTGAGTACTAAATTTGACAGTTGATATCTCTGACATTCCACTTCGTCTTCTTTTTTTTTAAATTTTTTATTTTTTTTTTCTTTCAGTGTTTTATGGGGGTACAAATGTTTAGGTTACATATAGAACTTCAAGCGTGTCCATTCCCCAGACAGTGCTCACTGCACCCAGTGGGTGTGGATATACCCATACCCTCCTCCCCCATCCTACCTGCTTGACACCCTATGCGTATTACTACTATATGTGAACTTAGATGTTGGTCAGTTAAGTCAGTTAATGCTAATTTGATGGTGAGTACATGTGGTGCTTGTTTTTCCATTCTTGTGATACTTCACTTAGTAGAATGGGCTCCACCTCTATCCAGGATAATACAAGAGGTGCTAGCACTTCTTGTTTTATTTTTATTGTGAAGATACATCCTCAGTCTTTCAAATGCACATTTTGGCTTGTGATTATCCTTCAATTTTTTTAAGGACAATTTTTTGTGAAACTATGGATAAGTCAAAAATTCATGTTATTTTCGATTATTAGTTCCACTGTGAAACCAATGCAGTGCAGACAGCTTGAAATATCAGTGAAGTGTTTGGGAGGGATGTGGCTAATCAATGCACAGTATGTTGATGGTTTGAGAAGTTCCATTCTGGTGATGTTAATCTTGAAAATTAACCACATGGGTGACCTGAAACCAAGGTGAATAATGATGAGCCAAAAGCTGTGGTGGAAGCAAATCCATCTCAACCTACGTGTGAATTAGTAGCAAGGTTTGATATTACTATTCCAATGATATTGGACCATTTGAAACAAATCAGTGAGGTAAAGAAGCTGGATAGATGGGTTCCACATGAATTAAACAAGCATCAGAGGAGAGAAATCATCTCGAAGCTTGTCTTTCTTTGCTGTCATTGACATAAAGGTGAACCAGTTCTACACCATATTGTTCCATGATGAAAATGGATTCTTTTTGACAGCCGCAAGCATTCAGCACAATGGCTGGATAAAGATGAATTGCCGAGAAGCAGTCCAAAATGGAATATTCATCAAAAAAAGCTAATGATGTCTTTTTGGTGGTCCAGTGCTGGTACCATCCACTACAGCTTCATGAAACCTGGTCAATCCATTAAAGCGGATGTCTACTGCAACCAACTGGATGAAATCATGAGGATGCTTGTGATTAAGCAGCCAAGATTGGTCAATAGAGACAAGCCAATCCTTTTGCAATACAATGCTCGACCACATGTTGCACAAACAATGCTGCTTCAACTACAGAAGCTGGACTTGGAAACTCTGTCATCCACTGTATTCACCACAGGTTTTGGACCACTTCTTGTAAGGAAAAATATTCAATTCTCAACAAGCTGTGAAAAACACCTTTCATGATTTCATTGCCACTTGCTCTCCGGCTTCTTCACTGCTGGCATACACTACCGTTAAGATGACAAAACCGTGTTGATATTTTTGGTGCATACTTTGATTAATTACACTGCTTCTTGTTTGAGATATAATCTACAGTTTTTATTAGAAATTGGACATTTCATATTTAATGATCTAATGTTTTAGATGCATAAAAATTTGAAAACTTACACCATTAACAAATAAGGCTGATAATTAACATTTTGTCTGAATTTGAGTAAAATTTTCTGTAACTGTTGGGCTGATTGAATGGATTGAGAGATTTAGTTGTTGAGTTCTGTTTTGCTGGTATAAACAAAGCAAACCTTAAAAATCAGAAGACACTTTATCCCCTTCCCATTGTATACCTTCTGGCTTGAAAATACAATCCTGAATTCATGAATACATTAGTGAGTGTCGTAGTCCATTTGTGCTGCTATAATAAAATACCAAAGACTAGGTAATTTATAAATAATAGAAATTTATTTCTCATGGTTTTTGAGGCTGGTGAAGGTTGCTCTCTGCTTATAAGGCAGCACCTTGTTGCTGCATCTTCCGGAGGGGAGGAATGGAAGGGAAAAACGCTGTGTTCTCACATTGCAGAAGAGATGGGAGGAGGCGAACTCACTCCCTTAAGTTATTTTATAAGGGCCCTAATCCCATCCGTGAGTGCCCCACCCTCATCGCTTAATCACCTCTTAAAGGCCTCACCTCAATGCTATATTGGTGATTAAGTTTCAATGTATAAATTTTGGGGGATACATTCAGATCATAGCAGTCAGCAACTGCTGTGGTACATGGATTTTTCTATTTTAAGGCTGACAGAGTGGGAGGTAAGGGGCATAGGGGGACAGGGGGATTGTTGGTGACAGCACAGTTCATCTTTTGCTAGAGAATACTCAAAATAATAGTGCCACACAAGAACACAGATAGGAAGACCCTATATTACTCTGGTTTTCATTCACTTTAAGAAGTTCACCTTTTTAAACTCTGGGAAATGTTTGGTAGGAAAATGTTTGCCCGTATTTCATACAAAGTTAGTGGGCTAGTTGCTTGCTAGACACTGGAGTCAATTTGTAGATTGCCTTTGGCACAGCCTTGGACCTGGGCACATCAAACTGCTATGAGTTGTTGCTTCAATAAGGATATTAGATCTATAGCTAGATTAATGGTGAGTGGGCAAAAGACAAACCACAAAACAAGCCTGAAAGAAAGTGCTGGTCCAGAAAGAGCTCTTCTCATTCAAAATAGAGCAATTGGGAAAACAAAACAATATAAAACAACATGAGATCTGAGAAAACTTACCAAATAGAAAAGGTCAAGGAACAGCATCTTAAAAATCCAGAGGAAACATGATCCTAAAAATGATTTTCTACAGGAACCAAAAGGAAATTCTGGAAAATTATTTGGTATAAAGAAGCCATTACGGCTGGGCGCAGTGGCTCATGCCTGTAATCCCAGCTCTCTGGGAGGCGAGGTGGACGGATTGTTTGAGCTCAGGAGTTCGAAACCAGCCTGAGCAAGAGCGAGACTCCGTCTCTACTAAAATTAGAAAGAAATCAATTGGAAAACTAAAAATATATAGAAAAAATTAGCCGGGCATGGTGGCGCATGCCTGTAGACCCAGCTACTCAGGAGGCTGAGGCAGTAGGATCGCTTGAGCCCAGGAGTTTGAGGTTGCTGTGAGCTAGGATGACGCCACGACACTCTAGCCCAGGCAAGAGAGTGAGACTCTGTCTCAAAAAAAAAAAAAAAAAAAAGAAGCCATTACCCCTATGAAACAGGGACACAGGAACAAAATACTTTAAGAGAATAAATGGAGATAGAAAAATACCAGGAGGAGAAGGACAGGAATAGTGACAAGAAAATGGTCAATGCAATAGGAGATAAAGTTTAAATATAATAATGAAGCTGTATAAGAAATTACAGATTGATATTTTATTCATACTTTTAATTATTTATTCAAAATTGAATGCCTGTTAAGTGCCCAGCACTGTTGTAGGGGCTGGGAACACAACAATAAATACGATAAACTAGAAACATGTTGTCATGGAGTTTGCATCCTAATGAGAGAAGACAGACAATAAACAAATTATATAATATCAGATGGAGATATGTACTATGCAAAAAATTAAAAGAGGGTTACGTATTAGACAAGACTTTCCATTTTAAGTTGAGTAATACAAAAGACTTTTCTAAGTAAGTGGCATTCAAAGTTATATTTGAATTATAAGAAAGAGCCATACATTTCCTAATTGCTGGTGTCCCTTTGTGTTTTTGTGCTAGGTTCTTTTGTACTTTCATTCTATCAGTATTTCTTAGATTATCTCCTTTTATGCTAGGGCTTTGATTACAATCTCTCTGCCAATGATTCTGAAATCCATTTTCCTTAGCCTAGCCATCTGTCTTGAGCCGTACACCCAGCTATGTCAGCTCTCAAACATTTGGCACTTGTAAGTTGTCAATTAAATGTATCCAATGCAAAAGTCATCATCATCAATCTTCTCAAATATAGTCAACTCTCATTATTTATGGTATTAACATGTTATGTTAACAGTTATGTATTAACAGTTATGTTCTATAAAGTCACTGCAAACACTGAATTAGTGATTACTGAACCATTGCTCCTAGGGGAAATTCAGGGTTAGTTCCTGTGAGCTTCTGGTCACATTTTCGTCAACCAGTCAGTGCATAACTTTGATTACGAGTGTTTCTGTTTAAATATACTTCATTTAATATATATTATTGTTTCATTAATGTTGAATTTACACTATACTCATGCCTGAAAGAAGCTTATCTAATACATGTGTTTTCTCTGTAAAGCACATCACAGACTTTTTGGGTTTAGGAACACTAGATAGCATGTCAGTACTATGATTGGAGGCCATTTTAAACAGCAAAAACATCAACAAAAAGCATAAAAATGCAAAAAACGTGGCACTGGATAGACTGTGAAAACGATACTTGTTTATAGTATGAAAACTACACTTGATCTTAGCCAAAAGGCCGAGAAGCGATATATAGTATGAAAACTAACAAAAGGCAGAGAATTGCCTTATTTAACCTTAGCTGGGAATATGTGCATTGGACGACTCAAATTTTTTGCTATGCACATGTCTGTGCATGACCATGAGAAAGCTATGAGTATTGATCTTAGGGTTATACATAAATTGTAGCAAATAGGCAAATTTGTAAATAAGACTCTGTGAATAATGAAGATTGTGTGTTCCTTCTACATATGTTTTGTCTCTCATTAAATGATATCACTGTCAAACCAGTTATCCAGTTTAGAAACCTTGTATCAGTGTTCTTTTCTTCCTATTCTTTATCACCCATATCTTATTAATTACCAGCTTGCACCTCCTAAATATATCTCAGATTCTGACTGATCGTTTTGAATAGAAGTTTTTCTTTCTTTCTTTTACTCTCTGCAATACAACTTCCAAAATAGCTAAAACTCTTATGGTCATTAGAGTCCAAATATCTTAACATAATTTATGAAGCACTCCAGCCTCATCTGTTACCAGCCCTATTCCTTATACCTGAAGTTTCACCTGTGGAGAATTTCTTTCAAATTCTTGGGATATGTGATGCCTTTTTAAAATTTGAACCTCTTTGTTTCTACTAGGCACATTTTTTCCCTTTCTCTTTACTTGGCTTACTCCTCTCATTCTTCAGTTGGGAGTATACATGTCATTTTTTTCTGAGAAGCTTTCTCTGACACTTCCCCCACCCACTACACACACACACTCAAACATACATATCACTCCTAACCATAGGATTGTTTAGTTCATTTGAATATAATTGCTTGTTTAATTACCAGTCTTCCACCTTTGACTATAAATTCAGTGAAGACAAGGACCATTCTCAGTGCCGATCACATGGTAAGCACTTAGTATATATTAAGTGACTTGTTTTTCTGTGAGATTGTGTGCATTAATTATCATAAAACTTTTGGAGCATTATAATACTAATAACATAAAGTAGGAAAAAAACCTTTTCACTTCCCTGTTTATTGTTTTATATCTATTTGCATATGTCTTCAACAGCTTTTTTTTTAATGTTAGTGATTGAAAGAGCTTGAAGTTGAAGTGAAACTTTTGTAGTTCATCTAGTGGCCTATTTGTGAATAGACAGGTACTTCACCAATTACTCAATTGGACTAGTCAAACATCTACTTCTCAAATTCCACCTTTAAGCATTGAGTTGACAAAATTGGCAGAGGGATTAGAATAACCAAAGGTGAATTTATTTAATAGGCGCTAAGGAAAATTCAACTTGTTTTTGTAAATGGAAAGCCAGACCTATTAGATAAATTGGTCTTTTCTTTTGTTCTTATTCTGCTGAAGGAATATTTGAAAGGTAAAACTGTATCCAGTTTAGAATTAAAATTAAGAATTAATTAGAATTAAGTAGAGCTTCATGATTTGATTTTTATATAGAATTTAATCTTATATATTTTCTATCATTTACAACAAAAAAATTAAATTAGTGTATTATGATCTAATTAGAGACAAGGCTTTCCCTAAATTTTCAAGTAAGTGTTTCTTGGCTCCAAAGCACGTTGAATATGTAATGTCACACTAGAATAATAAAGGTCCTTTAGGGCTGTTAACTTTAAAACGAAAAGCCCTTCGGTGTGCACAGAATGTAATTAACATTTAATAATACCGCTATGCTCTGAAATGCTGACAAGTTGGGAATAACTTTAACAAACTAGCAGTTTCCAGTTCTTATTTCTTAAATGGAATCATTTGCTTCCTCATTAACTCATGAACTACGAAAGCCTTGAAATAGCTGTCCTAATGTTTGGTTTCATTTTATAGGCAGAAAAACTCAGATGTGTACAGTCATAATCACTTTAGAATTTTAAAACCTTTGTTTTCAAGCTACACTGGGGTTTAACAAACCATGACCCATGGGCCAAATCTAGCCTGCTGCCCGTTTTTGTATGGCCTTTGAACTAAAACCGGTTTATTACATTTAAAATCAAAAGAAAAAGAATATTTCATGACAGGTGAAAATTATATGAAATTCTGATTTTAGTTTCCACAAATAAGATTTTACTGGAACACAGCCACACTCATTAATTTATGTCTTGTCTATGAATGCTTTTGCACGACCATAGCAGAGTTGAGTAGTTGCCCACCAAGCCTAATGTATTTATTATCTTGCCCTTTACAGAAAATGTTTGCTAACTCCTGAGCTATACTACTGTGTTTAGAAGATTTAGTACTTTAAGTCAACTTTCTCAATTTAGGGTCAATTTAGGAATCTAACAAAGAAATTATGATGAATAGTGATTTTCAAATTTTCTGGATGGGAAAGGAAACTGAATTAGGTATTGCTTGAAGTTCATAGTTTTTCAGATGGCCAGGGCTTTCACTTTAATCATTGATTTTATCTTATTTATTTTTTATTTGTTTATTTATTTGTTTTTAGCTTAAAACAAGAGAAATTTACTATCTCTCACAGTTCTGGAGGCCAGAAGTCCACAATCAAGGTGCTGACAGGGCCCTGCTCTCTCTTCTAGCTTCTGGTGGTTTCTCCATAAGCCTTGTTTTACAGCTGTGTAACTTGAATCTCTGTCTCCTTTGTGTGTGGCTGTCTTCCTTCTGTGTGTCTGTTTCTTCACCTCATGTTCTCTATGTGTGTATATGTGTCTATTTTTTTTTTTGTTGTTGTTGTTGTTCTTTTTGTTTTTAAAGATAGGGTTTTGCTCTGTTGCCCAGGCTGGAGTGCAGTGGCCTGATCATAGCTCAGTGCAACCTCAAACTCCTGGGTCAGGCAATATTCCCACCTCAGCCTTTTGAGTAGCTAGGACTATAGACATGTGCCACCACACCTGGCTACTTTTTAAAATTTTTTTTATTTGTAGAGACAGGGTCTTGCTATGTTGCCCAGGCTGGTCTCAAACTCCTGGGCTCAAGCAATCCTCCTGCCTCAGCCTCCAAAAGTTCTGGGATTATAGGCATGGGCCACTGTGCTGAGCCTCTTATTTATTTTTTCAATAAGCACTTGCATAAGTGCTTATTATTTATCGGATTCTGTTCTAAGAGCTTTATAACTCTTCTAAATCCTTATTACAGCCATATGAGATTGGCATTTCTACAAATGAGAAAGCCACAGGACACCTATTAGTGAAAGTTAAGTAGTTAAACAGTAGAACTTAAATTAGTGGAAGGGAATTTATACAGTTATTTATAGCAGTTAATACATCTAGTAGGGGGCAGAGTCATGATTTGAATGTAATCATCTGGTTCTAAAATCAGTGTTCTTTACCATTGTGTTGTGTTGTCTTTTCTTGTCTACTCTTGGTTATTTAGAAAAAGCCTTGGATTAAGAGTAGAATTTAGTAATAGAGGGAGCATGATATTTTAAAAACTTTTAGCTTATATTAGTTTCCTAGAGCTGCTATGACATAGCACTACAAACCGGGTGGTTTAACACTGATATGTATCCTATCCCAGTTTGGGAGACTAGAATTCCAAAATGAAGGCATCGGAAGGGCCATGCTCCCCCTGAGACACCGGGTAGAATCCTTTCTCGTGTCTTTATAGCTGCTGCTGGTGACCAGCAATTCTTGATGTTCTTGGCTTCCAGCTGCATCACTCCAATCTCTGCCCCTGTTGTCACATGATATTCTCCCTGTGTGTCTCTATCTCTGTGTCTTTTCTCTTTGCCATTAAGGACACCAATCATATTGTATTAAAGACCCACGCTACACTAGTATGACTACATCCGAATTTAACTAATTACACCTGCAATGACTCTATTTCCAAGTAAGTTCACACTCTAATGTTCTGGGAAGGACATGAATTTTGGGAGGACACTCTTCAACCCAGTACAGAGCTTATGAGCCAGAGCTTATTCTTTACAGCCCCTCTCCTTTTAAGCTCAGAAACCCTAAATGAAAAGTGGAAACTGTGCACCAAGAATTTCCAGGGCTTCGTTTCTTCTTTTTTGGGTTTAATCCTATGTTAGATTATAAAGACTTATTTACTTTTCATAGTTCCTGCCTTTTTCATGCTTCCCATTGGTCCTTTGCTCATGTTTCATTTGAAGGCTGGTTTTTTTTCCTGGATATTTTTCTTCTGGAGTGTTCTGTGAGTTCATTAAGGAATATTTCCTCACCTGTTATTATAACCTACAGAAAGATTGGTTTGCCGTCATCCTTGTGAATTTGTGATAGTTGATTCAGAAACCAGCTTCGGTGTGCTGATGATTGAGTTCTGGAAGTTTCCTTATAGGGATATTTTGTATCCACCCGTTTGGGTTTGTAAGTAAGGTTCAATAAATGGTTATAGTTATTTTTATTTTCTAAGGTTATTATCATTGTTAAAATGGCATATTTTGAGGAATGTGGTACTACCTCAAATTCCAGACCTGGGATCTTCCACTTTCCTTTGAAATGCAAGAGTAATTGGTCTAATTTTGTCAACCCATTTCCTTTTGTTTATTTTCCAGGGTGCCCGGGAAACATTTGAGAATTATTACCGAAAACAAAGGCGAAAACAGGCTCGTTTGGTACTCCAGCCTCCATCTAACATGGTAGGACTACCACCTTACCTTCACTTTTCTCACATTTTCACGTTCCTTCTTTGGTATCTTTTGATTAGAGAGAAAGAGAGAGAGAGAGAGAGAGAGAGGGAGAGAGAGAGTGTGTGCGTGTGTGTGTGTGTGTGTGTGTGTGTGTGTATGTGTGTGTTTACTGTCATTCTGAGACCACTTTTGGTGGATGTGATTTGCAGTAAAAAAACATCTATGGATTGCTCTGTGTCAGGCATTGTTCTAAGTACTGGATATGTATTGTATCATTTCATCTTCATTGTAATCTTATAAGGTAGACACTATTATTATATTTACCTCATAGTCTAGGCAGCAGTCCCCAACCTTTTTGTCTTCATGGAAGACAATTTTTGCATGGACTGGAGCAGAAGGGTGTAGGGGGTGATAGTTTTGGAATAATTCAAGTGCATTGCATTTATTGTGCAGTCAGTCCTCTCTGCTAATGATAATCTGTATTTGTAGCTGCTCCCCAGCACTAGCGTCACTGCCTCAGCTCCACTTCAGATCATCAGACATTAGATTCTCATAAGGAGTGTACAACCTAAATCCCTCATATGCACAGCTGACAGTAGGGTTCCTGCTCCTATGAGAAGCTAATGCTCCCACTGATCTAATGGGAGGCAGAGCCTATGTGGCGATGCCAGCAATGGGGAGCGGCTGTAAATACAGATGAAGCTTTGCTCGCTTGCCCACTGCTCCCCTCCTGCTGTGTGGCCTGGTTTCTAACAGGCCATGGACAGGTACCCATGGACAGGTATCAGTCCACGGCCCAGTGGCTGGGGACCACAGGTCTAGGAAACTGAGACTTAAGGGATTAAGTAACTGATTTTAACTTTGTCTTCATGTAACAAAACAGAAACAATAACTTTTTCTTCTTTGCTTTGTTGTAGCATGAAACTTTAGATGGCTACAGGAAGTATTTTAATCAAATTGTAGGGTAGGTATATATATTTATTTAAATGTATACACTTTCAATACATAGAATTATGAGACTTGGAAAAATAAATCAGGTTTTTCTTGGGAAATTCTTCTGTTTTCTTTTTCTAAATCGTTAAGATAGGATTTAATTTTGATTTTCTTATGATTTAAAAGAAACATCCTATTTGTTTTAACATTATATTAGTGAAGGGTACTTTTTATGAATAAAGGGAGAAAAACATTGAATTGTAATCTTATTATACATGATATTTTGTTTCTTTGTTCTTGGTGAGATGGAATGAAATAATCAACGAAAGTTGGCAATTTTTTTCTAAAAGGGCCAGTTAGTAAAGTATTTTAGGCTTAGCAGGCCATACGGTCTCTGTCACAACTATTTAGCTCTGTTATTGTTGTGTGAAAGCAGCTAGAGACAATACGTAAATAAGTGAGCATGGCTGTGTTCCAGTAAAACAGTCTTTAATAAAAACAGGCCGTGGGCCAGATTTAACCCATGGGCTATAGTTTGGCACCCTCATCTAGAGTGTATATCGTGGTATGGAATTGCAGTTCCCAAATAAACACCCCAAATACAGGCAGCTTGTTCTAACTGCAAAATAATGACTATGCTGTTAAAAGAAAAGGAAATAAATTGGATTCTTCCATCAAGTTTTTCTTTTTTTTTTCTGATTTAGATTGTTGCAAGGTTATTAATAGTTTTGATTAAAATCTATCATAAAATTTCCTAATAAAATATTGTTTTCATTAATATGAACATTTAGGCAAGATAGCTGACTATACATTTTAAATGCATGGTAATAAAAAGCCACAAGAATGTTTAAAAATATGTTTGCTTTTATTTTTTTTTAACCTTTATAAGATAGCTTTCAATACTTTAATGAAAGTCCACATTAGGGGAATTATTTTGATATTTTGTGTGTTGGGTTCTTATAAATTTATTTGTATTTCAGCTCTCATTGTCTCCTTCAAATCCATTAGTTTTTTGAAAATTTATTGCCTGGTGTTTTTTAATATAGTGAAATTAGTGTCCATTACCTTTATACATTTTTCCCCTTTTAGTTGGATAACATGGTTACCATTTAGAAGAAATTTAACTCCAATCTCTGTAAAAGTGGTTAAGGAGATAGCATGATCATGGATATAATTCTTAGTCCAAGAAGTCTGCTTTCATTTATGATACTAAACAGCTTTCTCAGAAGAATAAAATGACTATTAACTTTGAATTTGATGGCAGCTCTTAATGTTTGTCAAACCCTGGAGATAGTAATCAAATTGTAATTTCTGACAGCTGTGCTTTCTTTTTTCTCAATCTTAGCTTTTTTGTGGTTGAAGATCACATTTTACATACAACCCAGGGCTTAGTAAATAGAGCCTACATTGACGAACTATGGGAAATGGCACTTTCAAAAACCATCGCAGCACTCCGTACCCACTCGGTATGTAAGATGCTCAAGAGAAATTATTACTTAGAGCTGATTATCTGTATACTAGTCAGTGTTTTACTTTATTATAAAAGATCTTTATTATAATTTAGAAATTTTGATTATTAATAACAAATTTTAGCCATAATCCCTGGCACAATTATTATTCACTTTCTTTTATATAAATTTAAAGGCCCATTTTTTCAGTGTATAAATACAGAGTATATGATATATAATATGTATTTTTAAATAGGAACACTCTGTGTTTTTCATTTAATGTCTAATGAATTTGTTTTAATTTTAATATATGTAATATTCTATTGTAGGAATGTGCCATTATTTTTTACCTGATCTACTTGATATTTAGGGATTTAAAAAAGGCTTTTGGTTTTGTTTTTCTAGCTATTAAAAACATTGCAGTGAATATTTTTATACACATATCCTTGCACAATTAATTATACTTAGGACAAATTCTTAGAAATGAAGTTACTGAGTTAAAGTATCTATACATTTCTTAGGCTCTAGATATTGCTGATTTGCTCTACAAAAATAGTGAATGATTTAGAACTCTGAGCAACATCTATTAGAATGCCTATTTCCCTATTGCCTTTATCTACAGAAGATTGTGTTTAAAAACAGAAAATCATTCCTAAACTGACAGAAATAATCTTATTTTAATATGCTCTTCTTTCATTAATACTAATAATGAAATCTTTTCACGTTTTGAGTATTTGTTTATCTTAGAATTTCCTGTTCATTTACATTGCCTTTATTTTATATTTTAATAGATTTTTTATATTTTATTGCCTATTAATAAAACATGGATGTCAGCCTTTAATATAAATGTTAACTTCTAGTCTGATATACATGTTATAAATCTTTTTTCTTAGTTTTATGTCTCTTACCTTTGCTTTTCTTTTCTGCAGCTTTGTAAAAGTTTTAAAATGTTTGTATAGTTAATTTTATCAATCTTTTGCTTTATGATTTATGTCTTCTCTATTCCAAAACATATGTAATTATTTATCTGTATTTGACTTTAGTATTTCTATGTCCCTTTTCTTACATATAAATCATAACCATAAAAAGTTTATTTTAGCATAAGGTATGAGATTGGACTCTATCTTTAATTATTTTGAAATGACTTATCATGTCTGGTAACACTAATGTGATAATCTGTTGTCTTAGTCAGTTTGGGCCACTATAACAAAATATCATAGACTGGGTACCTTAAACAACAGAAATTTATTTTCTCACAGTTCTAGAGAATAGCAGTCAGGTATTAGGGTGCTAACATGGTTGGTTTCTGGTGAGGGCTCTCTCCCTGACTTACAGAAGGCTACCTTCTCGCTATGTCCTTACTTGGTCTTTCCTCTGTGTGTACCTGTGGAGCACTAAAGGGTACAAGGTTTCTTTTTGAAGTGAAGAATATTTTCTAATATAGACTATGATAATGGTTGCACATTATCTGTATACTAGTCAGTGTTTTACTTTATTATAAAAGGTCTTTATTATAATTTAGAAATTTTGATTATTAATAACAAATTTTAGCCATAATCCCTGGCACAATTATTATTCGCTTTCTTTTATGTAAATTTAAAGGCCCATTTTTTCAGTATATAAATACAGAGTATATGATATATAATATGTATTTTTAAATAGGAACACTCTGTGTGAATATACAAAAAATTAAAAATTACAGATTTACTCACTGAACCATTTTATCCATGAAAAGTTGATACCACAGATGCTAATTGTATTTCATGACACTATTTATTGTATTAGTATTTCCCAGCAAGCAAAACAAAGTAAGAATAACTCAAACATCAGAACAAATCTCAAAAGAAAACACTATATCTGAATATCTGAATGATTATGTTGTTTATCAGAAATATTTTTCTAGCTTTATATGTAGCTATTTAAAATTACTCTTTACTTTTTTTCATTAAATTATTAGTATAAATTGTAACATTTTGAAGGATATATTTCATGCATCAGTATGTGCAATATTCTTAATGCTGATTTCAAGACATGATAAAGATCTTACATAATCAAACCCACTTAGAAATCAAATTTGGCAATGTGTTAAAAGGTTAATGTGCCTAGTAAAAAGGAGAGTTCATTTCAGAAATAGTTCAATATTAAAAGATCTCCTAATATGATTGTTAATGATACAATCAACAAATTATATGATAATACTGAAAGTATTTTTTTATGGTTCATATTATGGAGCAATATAATCCTATGCAACCAATAAAATTTATGTTTTATATATATTAAATATTGAAAATTTTTCTTACTATGTAATAGGTAGACAAGAGTGTGTGCTGATAGTGGTTTTATACACACACATACATTCACACCCAGATTTGTAACTTTTTTTAATCAAAAGGATGTACTTAACATATGTATCCTCCAGATCTCCTAACTATATTGTCATTGAAATAAAATGGGGAGGGGAAGAAACAAACTAAAAAGAGAAGCTCTATAAATCACTATCTATAGACTAGAAATTTTGAAAACATTCTTTGAACTTAGAGAACACATGGAATCAAAATAATGACTGAACCAGAGAAAAGAAAATAGTACATTACCTATGATAGATGAGGGTACTGTCGAAGCATGAGACATTCTGCCAAATGGAATCTAGGAACATTTGAAATTCAGAGTCAACAAATACAGTGAACAGGAATGACCTTTGAGAAATCATGAGGGAAATTATTTAGATGTCTACTTTCTTAAAGCCTTGGCCAGCCAGGTACCTGTCCAATTCCCCTGGATAACCTAAACCTTACCACTTACTTAAAGGCACAATAGCTTGATCAGTGAAGGTCTCTAGTACTGCTTTTCGAAGAAAGTGATTCATCTGTCCCACCTACTTACAAAGAGCCTGTAGTCATTTTTTGCGGGAAAACAGAACTACAGAGGAGGAAACCCATCCCAGTTATCCATACTAAGCAACCTAGTTCTTCATCACAAAATATGAACAAACATCCAAGAGTCATAAAATATTTGAGGAAAACTATTATCAATATATCAAATAGTAGACAACAGTAAACAAATAGAATAACTATTCTTTAGCAAATACAAATAATATATGGGCTGGGAGAAAAATTTACAAAGTAATGATCATTTTTGATTTTAGAAATACAAAAGGCTAGCTTATTCATACCAACCGTTCAGGTAAAAGCAACTAAAAATGCTGCATTTTATGTGTCACATGTAAGATATTCTTTTAAGTCTCAAAGTATTTGTAAGGATAGTAAGGAATTAGTTGGGAAAATCTGAAGGAAATTGGATAGCTAGATAGATAGGCTAAACATTCAAGCTGCCTTTTCTCTGAGGTCACTTGTTAGTAATTTTTGCAGAGGATGTGATTTTGTACATTGAAATTCCAAAGGAAATTACATTAAAATTATTATAGTTAATAGATGAGTTTAGCAAGTTTCCTGGTTACAAATTTATTATATGAAATTAATTGTGTTTTTATAAACTGAGGATAAAATTTGAAAAATTAAAAATTTTTAAAGATAAAATTTATACAATAGCACAAACAAAAGGTAGTTAGAAATATATCTAACAAAAGATATTAAAGACCTCTGTGGAGAAAATTCTAAAATGTTATTGAGAGACTAAAATGAGTTAAAGAAGACCTAACAAAAATTGAGAGATGTACAATGTTCATTGATTGAAAGAGATACTGTAAAGACATGTTTTCACAAAATTGATCTACAGATTTCACTTAGTGTCAATCAAAATTTTGATAGTTTTATTATTGGGAATAGGGTACCTTATGACCTAATTACAACATTTTTAAGCCAGTACAAAGAGCAAGTAAGAGACTCAAGGCTGAGAACAAGATATTTGGGTTTCCTCTATCAGATATCAAGACGATTTAAATCATATTAATTTAAGACAATCTGATATTGTCATTGGATAGATAATGGGCCTCCAAACAGTTTCATACATATATGAATTCTTGATATATTGAGATGTGTATGTATGAATGAAGTACATGGAAGGTCAGTGGGTAGATGACAGACTTTTTGGTGAATAGTAGTGGGACAATTGGCTATCATGATGCAGAAAAATATACATCAAAAATTGAGCTTCAGGTGGATTAATATGAAAATGTGAAAGCCAAAACCATGAATAATATAAAAGAATATTTTAATGATTCAGTATATGAAAAGAGTTCTTAACTAAGGTACCAAAAGCACTATCCATAAAGGAAAAGATTCCTACTTTAAACATTAAACTACATTAAAACCGTAAGAATAAACTTTACAAAAGTTAGTGGAAAAATAAGCCACATAATGAAAAATGGTATTTGTAAGGCATAACCAGCCAACAACTGATAGAAATTATATAAAGAATTTCTATAAATCATTACAATAAAGACACACATCCCAAATGTGTTAAAACCCATAGAATATATATCACAAAAAGTAAACCCTAATGTAAACTATGGACTCAAGTTTGTAATAATATGTTAATATTGGCTTAAGACTTAAACAGGTACTTCGCAAAAGGAATCCACCCATCTGAGAAAACATGTTTTTAGCCTTATTATTATATCAGTGAAATGCAAATTATAACCAAATGCAGTAACATGCAAGAATTAACAATACTAATATTGATAAAGGTATGGAGCAATAGGAACTCTCATGCACTACTGAGGGAATGAGTTTAAATTAGTACAACACTTTGAAAAAGTGTGGCATTGTCTTGTAAAATTGAAGATCCCCATGAATCAACATTTCTATTTCTAACTATATTCTCTTGAGAAATTTTCCCTAAAATGCTGTAATAAACATGCAAGAATATCACCCCAGCATTGTTGAATTTTTCGAAATTAGAAATGACTTAAATGTCTATTGGTAGTAAAAGGGACAATCTGGGTTAAATTCAAACATGGAATACTATACAGCATGAAAATGACCAAAGTATAGCTATGTGTAATAGTGTTGGTCAATTTCACAAATGTAATGTTGAATGAAAGAAGCAAGATAGAAAGTTATACATATGGTTTATTTCCATTTATCTAATGTTGAAAAAAAAATATTGATTCAGGCTGAGTATTTAGGTGAATATAAACTAAAGAAAATAAGAGAGTAAAAAGACAAGCCATAGATTGAGAGAAATCTTTGCAAATCACATGTCTGTTAAAGCCCTGGTATCCAAAATGTACAAAGAACTCTTTTTTTTTTTTTTTTTTTAAGACAGGGTCTCACCTTGTTGCCCAGGCTGGAACGCAGTAGATGATCATAGTTCACTGCAACCTCAAACTCCTGGGCTCAAGCAATCCTCCCACCTTGACCTCTAAGAGTGCTGGGATAACAAGCTTCAGCCACCATGCCCAGCCCAAAGAACTTAAAACTCAGTAAGAAAACAAACAACCCAATTAAAACATAGGCAAATGATCTGAACATATACCTCACCAAAGAGGCAAATATGCATATAAAAATATAGTCATTATCATATGTCATCAAGGAATTGCATATGTAAACAATAATGAGATACTACTACACACCTATTGAAATGACTAAAATTCAAAACACCGACAACACCAAATGCTAGAGAGAGTGTAGAGCGTCAGAAACTTCCATTCATTGCTAGTGGGAATGGAAAGTGGTACAGCCAGCTTGGAAGACAGTTTAGCAGTTTCTTACAAAACTAAACATAGCCTTATCATGTAACCTAGCAAGTATATACCTAGGTTTTTGTCCAGATGAGTTGAAAACTTATGTTTCACACAAAAATCTCCATACAGATGTATATAGCAGCCTATTCATAGTTGCCAAAACTTGGAAGCAACCAAATGTTCTTTGGTGGGTGAATGAATAGACAAACTGTGGTATATTCATATAATGGAATATTATTCAACGATAAAAAGAAATGAGCTATCAATCTAGGAAAAGACATAGAGGAACCTTAAATGCACATTGCTAAATGAAAGAAGCCAATGTGAAAAGGGTATGCAACGTATGATCCCAATTATATGACATTCTGGAAAAGGCAAAACTATGGAGACAATGAAACTATCAGTGGTTGCCAGGGGTTGAGGGGAGAAAGGGATGAATAGGTAGAGCACAGGAAATTTTGGAGGCAGCAAAACAGTTCTCCATGATACTGTAATGGTGGAGCATGTCAATATGCATATATTAAAACTCATAGAATATACAACACAAAAAGTAAAGCCTAATATAAATTTTAGTTAATGATAATATGTTGATATTGGCTCATCAATTATAACTATTGTACCATAGTAAGGCAAGATGTGAACCTAGGGGAACTGTGTGGATGTATGTCTGAAGGGATATATGGGAACGTTCTGTATTTTCTGCAAACCCAAAATTGCTCTAAAAATAAAGTCTATTAATTAAAAAAATACAAACAAACAAAAAGAAACTAAGGAAAGACATGGAAATGATTATCATAAAAATCAGAATATTGTTTCCCTGAGTAGGGAGGAATGGAGTTGTGATTAGAGTATCTGTGAGCTTCTGGCATGCTGACACTGTTCAGTTTTGTTGGACTGGTAAAATTTACATAAAGGTTTTCATTTTTCTTTATGTATACTATATTCATAATTTTAAGAAATGTAATAAAGAGGGAAAATATGGAAGCAAGCCAAAGGAGGGTGTAAATCGAAGATAAAAATTGGTTTCTCAGAAATTTATGATTATCAGAATAGAGAAATTCAGTTTGAAGATTAAATGGATAAGACTGTATGTCATTCTGTGATCAAGAAAATAAAGTCAAATGTATATCCCACAATATAGAGCAAAGACATAAAGGCATGGAAAAAATGAAAGGAAAGTTAAGAAACGTGGATAATTGATGTAGACTTTTGGTCATATCTAATAGAGATTTAGAAATAAAGGACAGTGATAAAAGAGGGGACTGTAATAATAAAATACAAGAAGGAAGTTGTCCTTCTTGAAAAAGACCGGCTTCTTAAAGTGGAAAGAATGCATTGAGTTCAAGCAGGATAAATGAGAGAAGACAATTTTTCATACCTGAAATTTTATATTTTAGCTTGAGGACAAAATGAAAGGCATTTTCATACATGTAAAGATTCAAATTTTACTCTTTACCAATCCTATCTTTAAAAGATTCTTACTAGTCTTCTCCAAAAAGTGAAAAAGAAATCCAAAATATAAGATGGGATAGAATTAAATATATGCAAAAAATGATAAAATTTATAGATAAATTAAATAACTGATTATTATTTGTAATGATTAATGCTATTAATAGTTCCTACAAAAGGTGATACATCATGTTCAAGAGGCTTTTTAATGAAGACTCCAGATTATTTCAAGTAAACAATGGATAAAAAGAATGTAATTTATTAATCACTGGGAGGTAATCAAAAAGAAATGAACCAATAAAAAACACTAAAGGAAATAAAAAAGAAATAAATGATGATAAATAGCAAACTTAAAGTAAAATGGCTTGAATACATCCACATATGTCAGTATCCCAGGAAATGTCAAAGTCTTAGAAAATTTTATAGTATGGTTACTAGGAGATATTAATAAATTAAGATTACCTAAACAGATTGAAAATAAAGAAGGAGAAGCAGAAATGGCCGTATTCTACAAGACAAATAGAGTTGAGGTTGAAGAACTTCAAATGAGAAAAGAGAGGGATATTTTGTATCAATATTAATTTTAACCCACTGGAAAGACAATAGCCCTTTTACAAGGAACAAGGAAGCATCAATATATATATATATATATATAAAATAAAAACTGTTAGTACAAGAAACATCATTATGGGAGAATTCAACTTTCAGAAATTGAGAGATGAAGAGCAAGTAACAAAAATTATAATTGAGAAAATTTAAATATCAAAATCACTGAACTTTTAAAATGGTGATATATACATCAAAATAAATGAACTTTTAAAATGATGACATAGACATCTTTATATACTGCCCACAGAAACTATCTTCCATGTCAGTTATTTTCATATTTATTGATATGAGGTTATATATGGATTTTATTGGTAATTTATTTTCCTGTGTATTTTGTTTTCCTTTTTAGATTTCTTGTATTGTTTAGCATTATTTTCTCTTTATTGTTTAATCATATTTGCCTAAGATTTGTCTATTTTACTGATTTTATTTTTAACTTGGGCTTTTCGTTTAATTAATCAAATCTTTCATATCTTTTTTGTCATTAATTTCTGCTTTTAATTTTCATCAGTTTTATTTGTATATTTACTTATGGTTTATTTGGTTTTGTCCCCTAGTTTCATTAGTTCAGTGCTTAGTTTATTTTCAATCTTTCATGTTTTCTAATGTTTGCATAAAATAAATAAATTTATTTTGAAAGCGGCTTTAGCCTCCTACCATAGGTTTTGACATGCAGTATTTTATTGTTCATTTTAAAATAATCTATAGTATCAATTGTTTTTTTAACCAAATAGTTATCTAGAAGTGTGTTTTTAAATTCCAGGTGTTAAAAATACAGAATATGGCTGCTGAACTCTCTCAATTCAGCTCTTCCCTGGCTGAATGTGATGCTACCTTATTCCAGAAAAGTGTTGGATTCTTTCTAGGGAGCCTTTAACAGGTTAAGCATTAAACAATTAAATTATATTTTTAATAATTAAGATGTTTTACTTTGTCTTTTATTTCCTTTAGTCCTACTGCTCTGATCCAAACCTTGTATTAGATTTGAAGAACCTCATTGTACTTTTTGCTGACACACTTCAGGTATGTGACTTCTGTTGACATATGCTCATCTAGATCAGTATTTCATCAGCTCTAAATCATTTTATTGTCTACTTAAACTTGGTTAAGTATCTTACAGTTTTTAGTTGTGTTTATTCTTTTCCTAGATCTAGATTTATTTATATCTTTATAGCATTTCCTGGGCTACACGCTGACCCTTTATGTTTTCATAAATCGTTCCCACTCCCTTTTTTCTCTCAAGTGAAATCAATTAATTGAACCACTTACTACACTTACTAGTTTTTCAAAATGTTCTTAATTCAGATGTGATGCCTGGATGATTTTGTAGTTTCTTTACCTACCATCTCGAATAATGATGGTTGATTTGAACCACATATTATATTTAGTAAAATAGCATTAGAAGTGGGTGAAATTGGTAGCATTTTCACTTTCTCTCCCTTCTCTGAAGGCTGCTCTAAGTAGTAAGAGTTATAGGAGAATTTGTAGGGAGGGCTTAGCTGATGGTAGACCCAGTATACTGACTGGCTTAGATATTTTGCTGTGTATCTTTTAATTCTTGAGAGATAAACACTAGGTATGAGATGGGAATGAAAGATTCTACCATGTTGGTTTCATTTAAATTACTATCCAAAGAACAAAATGTCTTTTAATGCCTAATCTCTCTTATGTTGCTTAAAAAAAATCACCTTAGAAAAATGAAGCTATTATCTTATTTTGTTTCAGGTGTATGGTTTTCCTGTAAATCAGCTTTTTGACATGCTATTAGAAATCAGAGACCAGTATAGTGAAACTCTGCTAAAGAAGTGGGCAGGTATTTTCAGGTGAGAAATTATCTGTAGTCATACGTGTGTATGTCATGTGCATTGCTATACACACATTTATTTATGTACAAGGTTTTTCAGATGTAGTTGACAATACGTATATGTGGCTTATATTTTCTAGCTACTCCAGGTTATGATCCAGAATTCAAGAGAATTGTGATAAGGTCCAAAATGATGCTCCCAAGATATCCAATCCCAGTATATTAGTGTCTTCTATGGTGGGAAGTCCCTAAACCCTATTTTGGCATTTTTGTTTCTTTGGTTGTATGTCAGATTCCTTGGTTCCTACCATCCAGATCATCTTGCATCTTCTTTTTATTTATTTATTTATTTATTATTATTTTTTATTTCAGGGTATTATGAAGGTACAAACATTAAGGTTACACTTTATGTCTTTGCCTCACCCAAGCAAAGGTTAGAGGCATGCTCTTCCCTGCTACAATGCTCCCCATGTCCTTTAGTTGTGGGTTTACCTCTCATCCCCCTAATCCCTGGAGAGTTGTACTGCCATGTGAGCCCCCTAGTGTTCATCAGTTAATACCAATTTGATGGTGAGTACAAGTGGAGCCCATTCTTCCGATCTTGTGGTGCCTCACTTTGGATAATGGGCTTAAATTTAATCCAGGAAAGTATAAGACGTTCTAGATCACTGTTGTTTCTTATTATTAATATTCCATTGTATACATATACCAAATTTTAATAATCCACTCATGGATTGATGGGCACTTGGGTTGTTTCCACATCCTTGCAATAGTGAATTGTGCATCTTGCATCTTCTTAATTGCTTTTTTGGTTTTCTCTTGGAGGTTCATGCCTAGTTTACAACTCACTTATGGTAAGTGACATTTGAGCCCTTACAAATAATTTGGGCTTTGGGGAAGCCTTTTTTGAGGACTCACTCATGTTATTCCTCATTATTTTCTCTACACACAGAGAAGGGGCCTGTTACAATCCAGTGTTTGAAGCCCATTATTTAAGTAGTTCTTGCAATATACATGCAATAATAAGAAAGTTATTTTGTTACATCTCCCTTTCAAAAATGTCTCCTTGGACTGTTTTCTTGACACATACTCCATGTCAGCTCATTTTAATTTCTTCTGTTTTTAAACCTTTACTCTTTTACTTTAAGTGATTTTCCTGCCTATTGCAAGACCCATTCCCCCATTAGCTTATCCTGTTTTCAAGTTCTTGTAGATTTAAGATCTTATGTTGTTCTTTTAACCTTACTCTTCACAGTTTATGAACATATCCTCCACTATCAATTCATCTGTGTATTAATATAGATACTAATGTTTCTAAAACCCAGATTTATCTAATGTTATAATGATATTTAGGAGAGGGTTATCTCTATAGGAAGTTTGAAAATTAATAACATGGTATATCCATAGATGTAGATGCTTTGGATCTGATGCCTTCAGTGAATCTCTGTTTTAATTTTGGTTGTATAGTCCCTGCTTTTAGAGAACACCCAATCTAGTTAAGGAAGGAGAACTACAGATGAAAAAAATCATGATTAATATAGAGCAGTAGTTGAAGTAAATGAATATAGTTTGAATTTATTATTGAAGTTATTTTTCCTATTTGCCAATTTTTTAAAAATTTATTTTTACTGAGGTAAAATAAATAATTTACCATCTTTATCATTTTTAAGTGTATAGTTCCATGGTAATAAATACAATTTATATATTTTTTTTTTCCCCTTCATCCCTCCTCCCCCTCCCCACCATTTGCCAATTTTGCAAGTTACAATGGAAGATCTAATACAGGGTTACTGTTGTTTATTTCTCACTTGCCTTAAAATTTTTTTGTCTCATTTGTAAATTTCAAATATTAGAAGTTCATATTTATAATTATGTTCCATTTGTTTCAGAGTGTAGGTTTCCTTCTGTCTTTTTAAAAAGACAGCCTTACCCAAAACCAAATAGCTCTGTTGTGGATTTAAGATCTGGGAAACAGTCATTTTGGGTTGGAGTATGTATACAATTATTGGAGTTCATCAGAAAATTATTTTAATTAACCACCACTCACTCCTTTCCTTCCTTTCTTCCATTTTATTTATAGAAACATACTTGATTCTGACAACTACAGTCCCATACCAGTAACAAGTGAAGAGATGTATAAAAAGGTGGTAGGACAATTCCCATTCCAAGATACAGAGCTGGAAAAGGTAAGGAATGCTTTAAACTGAACTTCTTTGGTTTTGGCATCCTCTAAAAGCTTTCATTGGATCAATTTCATTGAAAGCATTACTTTCAACTCAGTGGCTTAGCACTCTAAAACACCTTCAGAGGACTCTTTCTGGGGTTTAGAGGAACAGAATTTCCTGATTAGGAAATCAGTAGATGGCTTTAGGTCCCCATTACCTCTGAAATGTTTAGAGGATTACTGGCGATATTCCAATTTGGTTTACACTTTGAAATACTTGCTTTTATTATACTCTTAAGACATTTTCTCCCAAAAACATACAGTAAAATTTACTCTTTGTGGTATATAATTCTGTTGGTTTTGATAATGTATTGAGTCATGCATCTCCTACCACAGTAATGATACAGAACAGTTCTGTCATACCCTCATGCTGCGCCTTTTTAATCAACCCCTCACCTAACCCCAGCCCCTGAAGACCACCAATCTGTTCTTTGTCTCTCTACTTTTACCTTTTTCAGAATGACAGATAAATGGAACCATACAATATGTAACCTTGAGTCTGACTTCTTTGACTCAGCAAAATGCTTTTGAGATTCATCTAAGTTGGTGCATGTGTCAATAGTTCATTCCTTTTTATTTCTGAATGTATATTACAATTTGTTTATCCCTTTACATGATGAAGGACATTTGGATTATGGTTTTATTTACATTTATGTCTTACTCTTTTTAGTATCTGAAAACTTTTAGAGACATTTTCTTAAATTTGAGGTTATTAAGCAGATAGTTCACAGTGTAGAGAATGTTCTTTTTGAAATTTAAATAATTTATAAATATTTTCAATATTTGTTGTTTTGTGACTTGATTTCATTAATTCTTGCATTTACAGCAACCATTTCCCAAAAAGTTTCCTTTCTCTGAATTTGTGCCAAAAGTTTACAACCAAATTAAAGAATTTATCTACGCCTGTCTGAAGTTTTCAGAAGATCTTCATCTAAGGTATAATATGAAACAGTGGAAATACAACCAATGCTAAGATTGTGACTCTATATACATAAATATTCTGAAAAACTTCTGATATTCCCTTCAGCTTTCATTTTAAAGTCTTAATATTAGCTCTTCACTGCATGGCACTGCTATATTTATGTAGTCATGATAAAAGGGAAAGTTGGTAACTTTTGAATAATTTTAAAAATTTATATTATTCATCCTATTCTCTACTATTTTCTTTACAGTAAGATTTGCACTTTAATCCTTCCTATCAATGAGAATTCACTAGAAAATTGTAGTATGACATACTAATTTTAATATTCTACTTGATGAAATTTTAAGGCCAGAAGAGAAATAGCAGATACAATTGTTTGGAAACATTATTGCTCTACATGTGTGTGTTTGCTTCTGTATGGCTAGAGTGTAGGCCCCTTTGCTTCTTTATTCATTTATTGGTTTATTCATCATATACTATAGCTAACCTATTATTTGTCAGATGCTGCTTGGTACTGAAGACATTAAGACATTAACATGCTGAAAATATGATCCCTGTCTTCTAGGAGTACCTAGTCTAATTGAGAAACTAAACAATTAGTGATAAGTACTGGTGTATACAGCAGCAACACAAGAGCCAAGCCAAACACAAACTGAGGATGTTAGAAAAGGCTTCTAGTAGGATAGGACATTTTATCTTTTGTTCAACACAATATCCTCTGCATCCAGCTCAGTAAATTTTTTTTGAAAAAATGAGTGAATGTTTGAATAAATGGAAAATGTGGTATGCCAGGCTACCTTGAAAGTAAACATAATTAGAAAATAGTTTGAATCACTTCTTTGATAGCTGTTATTACTAAGGAAAAAAATTGAAACATAGAGTTTTTATAATTAGTCTTTTCTTTTCTCTAAAAATGAGGTTTCATAGAAATATTCTCTTGAAAATGAGATTGTCTTTGAAAATTACAAACCAAAACTACCCCCATGCAGGGTTTCCATCTCCCTCCCTTTTTGTCCCCATCCCATTGATCAACTGAGCACATTTCAGAGAATGGTCTTTAGAGTATTCTTAGGTATGTTACCGTAGATAGATTATTGCAAGTTCATTGCAAAATGACTTTTTCTATCTTCTTTTGGAGGAAAGGTAACATAGAAAAGGGATAATATCAGATGCCCTTTTCTTGCCTGAATATATTAAGTTTTTGCCTGAAAACTCCCTTTGACATGTTTCATGTTAACAAATTAAATATTCAACTCAAGAGGATTTTACAGCTGCATTTTACTCTTTGGTTGCCATTTATCTTATACCCTGGAGTACATTTACATTATAACCTGGAGTGACAGAGATCACTTTGTCAATCACAGCTGTCTTACAGTGGGGATTAATATTGACTGTGAAACAATATGTATAAAAACAATTGGTTCTCTTAAGTACAAGGTTCTCAAACTAAGCGAAATTACTGGACTGAGATTTTTATGTAGCTTTAAGGATAATTATGTTCTTAAATCAAACTTTCATTTTTTTCTACAAGAATTTTCTCTTTATAAATATTGAAAAATGTGTAATGGCATGAATTCCGAAGACACGAAATTCTCTTTGAACAAATATTTTTTAAAATAGCAAATAAATGGCATTTATATGGTAAAATAATGGTCTGTCATTTGCACTTGACCTTAAAAACCAGAATATATATATATATACACACACACACACACACACACATACACACACACACGCATACACATATGTATACACATAGAGAGAGAGATCTTTTTTACATTATAAAATTAGGTCTTTGTAAAGAATTTAGAGTACATAGAATAGCACAAAGAAGAAAAATTTAAAAGACCCAAAACTCTACCACATAGTAATAACACTTTATATATGGGAATTTTTTTCTTTTAATCTTTCTTCCACGTGAATACATGCATACACACGACACTTTTTTTTTTTTAACAAATTATTGTGAGATACTTCTGTTTCTGTCTGTAGTATAGAGTGTTACTTCCTCTCTACCAATGAGAAAAAAACAGATAAGCTACAAAATTAAAACTTTTCTGGAACCCATCAGACAGCTGAAGTTACTAGGCAGCTATGTAGGCTGAAACCCAAGATGGGACTGGTTCCTCTAAGGAGAGGCAGGACGCACAGACTCCCCCACTTATGGCAGAACAAGGGAGAAACACCATAGAAGCAAGAAAGAGAGAATCAACTAAAGTCTTAATGGATTGCTAACAGCTTTGTGTGAACTAGCGTGACTATATAGAATCCTTGGTTGGGAGTCCCAGACCCAGGGGGAAATTACACTCACTAATTGAGCTTTTCCATTGACCTTCGCTGGGTGTGCAAGAGAAAGTTTGGACGCTATGTGGGAGATCAGAGAGATCCACTGAGGATGTCACAGGCATTGGAGAAAGGGATCAGCCGCTGCCATGGGAAAGGCATGAAGTTCTGCTTCCCCCCTGTGTGAACCCTTCACTCATACAGAATGAAAACTTTGTGGCACTGGGGAAATGGCAGAAAACCCTGCCTCTGTGCAGAGCACAGGAAAAGACCCATTTTACTGCAGGAAGGATTGAAGAAAAAGAAACTTTCTACCCTGGGAGAAGAAGGGTAGGAAATAGTCTTGTCTCTGAGATCTTATACCAGTACCATTAGAGGTCTTCCACCATTGGGAGAGGGACAGAAAGCTCTTATATTAGATCCACTATAGATACAAAGCAGAGTTTGGCCATCACTGGAAGGAGGAGCAGGGATGTTGATCAAGCTCCAGCCCTAAGCACCAGGCACACAGGGATACCTAAGACTGAGGATGGCCGGGACAAAAGAGAAAATACCTTGATTCCCACTAACAGCTTAGCAAAAACTGAGTGACAAGTGGCAGCATTCTACCACTGGATGGTGGCCAAGAATGTAAAAAGAGAGATCCCTTCTGTGTTGGAGGCATACAGGTATAACTGAGAGCTGTATATGGTACAGAAACATTCTGAAAAACCCTCAGGGATGCTAGTACCATATTAGGCTCATTCTATCATTAGAGGAATTTGAAAACTATGAGGCACTGAGGGTAACCATAGCAAAAACAAAACCCAAACCCCGCTCAACTCCTACTTATATTGATTCATCTCCCACACTAATGGCCCAATACAAGGAGAGATATGGTGATTTCCAAGCACAAATATTGTTTACCTCAGCCTCTATTGTTTATATAAGATGTCCAACCTTCAGTCAAAAACATGAGACATGCAAAAAAGCAATTAAAAATAACTCATTGTCAAACAACAATGATATTAACAGAACCAGACTCAGAGATGACCAGATGGTTAGAACTGTCACTTGGGGACTTTAAAATACCACGTGCTTGCAAATATAGGAAGTTTTAGCAGACAGATGGAAATTATGGGAAAGAGTCAAATGGAAATGCTTGAAATAAGAAACAATTTTAGAAATGAACAGTTCCTTTGAGGGGCTCACCAGTAGAATTGACATAGCTGAGGGAAAGAATCAGTGAACTTGAACATAGGTCAATAGACGTTACCCAAACTGACACACAAAGAGAAAAAAAGGTGAAAGAAATAGAACAAAGTGCCCAAAATCTGTGGGTGCAGTTGTGAAAAGTAGATTCAAGAAGGAAAATACCGAGAAAACAGGGAAGAAGGAATATTTGAAGAGACAATGTCTGAGAGTATTCCCAAAATAATGAAAGTTATCGAATAAGAAATTCAAGATTTTTAGAACCCAATTCAGATAAACAATAGCACAACAAACCAATGAAAAAATTAAAAAAAAAATTTTTTTCTTTTCTCAAGTATCACGGTGAATTACACGAACAAAAATACTTAAAGACATCATATTCAAACTGGTGAAAATGAAAGACAGAGAATGTTTAGAAGGCATTCATAAAAACAAACATTACATACAGGCATAATGGTAAGATTTACAGTAGACTTCTCATCTGAAACTATACGAGCAAGAGATAATGGAGAAACATCCTAGAAGTACTCAAAGAAAAAAGAAATCAAGTCAGAATTTTATGGACAGCAAAATAATTTTCAAAAATGAAGGCAACATAATTTTTTTCCAGCAAACAAAAGCTGAGAGAATTTGTTAAAGTACTTTTTATGACATACAATAAATATTATTTCCTGCTGCTGCTGCTATTATTATTTTGTTATTATTACTACAAGTACCATTGACACTCTGATGGTTTACCAAAATAATTCTGCTACATATGATGACTGATTCTTAACACTTCTTTTTCAGCTCGACTGAAGTTGATGACATGATTCGTAAGTCAACAAACCTGTTGTTAACCAGGACTCTGAGCAACTCTCTGCAGAATGTCATTAAAAGGAAGAATATTGGGCTTACTGAGGTAAAACTCCTCGTAATGAAGGCAGCCAAGCTAATATGTGAACAGATATCCTAAGCTGTAGGCCTTATGTGTGAATTAATTATAACTTTCTACATGGTCTATCATGCTTTTCTTGATAGATTCCTAATGGTGAAAGTGCAAAATGAAATCTCTGTTCTTTTTTGGTCACCTTTGAAAAACCTATTATTTTTTCTTAAAAGTCACTTCCCCCCACCCTTCTTTCATTGTTTTCACCATCTGAACTGATTTTCCTTTCTGAAGTTGTTGGAATTTGTATTATTTACCATTGATTGTATAAAAAAAAATTTGGTTGGAGAATATAGTCAAATCAGGTTCCTATCCAAATAAATGGATATATACAACATAGAATATGAAATCACATTTTGCCTGCATCAATTATTGATGCCAAGGATACGGGCACTCATAGTTCTTTATTGGTGTCAGACTCAGCTTTTGTTTTTAAGGTATCTCAGGTATACAAATGGTAAATTACTTTTTATCAGCATCTAATCAGTTTGACAAAAGAACTAGGGATTTGAGATTGAGGAAACACGTGAGAAAGGCAATCTTCACATTTCTGAGGAAGTTTATGCAATCTCATATAGAGAGGAAGGACATTGTACATATGTTGAGAATAATATCTTAGCAAACTGAAGATTTGACCCATTGATGTCTATTCCTAAAATTTAGAAAGATGTAAAGTTGTTTTTGTCTTGGAAATCCAGGATTGCATAGTGGCAATCAACCTGTCATTCACTGAAAGTTATAGTGCCAAAAGAGAGAACTTAGAAGAGTTTTTTTCACTGGGAAAGGGAAAGGCTTTTGGCCATTTATTTTACTTACAGAGGTGGCATAGTTTGAAAGTCAGTTGCTCTAGGAAAAATTAACATTTTCAAATATATACTGCCAAAGAGTATGGCGACTTATATTTTGAAAGGATCACATTGACCATGGTATTGAGAATAAACTGTAGGGTGGAAACAGGGAGACCAGTTAGGGGGTTATAACAACAATACAGGAGATTTGATAGAAGCCTGGGTGACAGCCATGGACAATGATAAGATTTTAAGTGTAGAGCCACCGTGTTTTTCTGATGATTGTGAAAGAAGAAAGTGAGAAGTTGAAGATAATTCCAAAAATTTTTTGACTTGAGCAACTAAAAGGCTGTATATACTATGAACTATGATGGAAAAATCTTCAGAGCTAAATTTGGGGTAGGGGATGATTAGTAATTCAATTTTGGACATATTCAATTTTTAGTGTTTATTAGGTATACAGGCTGAGATATTGAATAAACAGTTGTACACAGGAATTTAGAGTTTGGGAGAGAGGTTTGGTCTGGAGATAAAAATATGGAAGCATATAAATAATATTTATAACCACACAACTGGGTAATATCACTAAGGGAATGAATAAAGATTCATTTATTTATAAGAGAAGAGAAGAGAAGTGGATGAAGGACTAAACTCTTTGGCACTGTAATATTAAGAAGTCAAGAGAGAAGAGGAACTAGCAAAAGAGATAGGGAAAGAGCCACCAGAGAAGTTGGAAAAAAGCAAAAGCAGGAGAGGATAGTGTCCTGGAAGCCAAATAGAGAAAGTATATGAAGAAGGAGGGAGTAATCAACTATGAACAATACTGCTGATAGATAAGATGAAGATTAAGAATTACCATTGGAGTTAGCAACTTGGAGTAAGTTGTGATCTTGATGAGAGCACTTTTAATATTTAGATAATTTAAATATGAAATGTCTGATTTCAAATCAAAAGTGTAATTTATTATATCTCAAATAAGAAGCAGTACAATTAATCAAAGCATGTGCCTAAACTATTGACATAGTTTTACCATCGTAAGAGTAGCTGATGAATATGGTGGATGACAGAGAGTTTCCAAGTCTGGCTTCTGTAGTTCGAGCAGTGTTGTTTGTGCAACATGAGGCCAGTCCAGTGTTGTCTTGCAAGAGGATTGGCCTGTCTCTATTGACCAGTCTCAGCTGTTTAATCATAAGCATCTACATCATTTCATCCAAGTGGTTGCAGTAGACATCTGCTGTAATCAATTGATCAGGTTTCATGTAGCTGTAGTGGATAATACCAGTGTGGACCACCAAACAGACACCATTAGCTTTTTTTGATGAATATTCGGTTTTGGATTGTGTTTCGGCACTTCATCTTTATCCAGCCATCATGCTGAACACTTGGAATTGTCGAAAAGAATCTATTTTGTGTCACATGTAACAATACAGTATAGAAATGGTTTGCCTTTATGTCGTGACAGCAAAGAAAGGCAAGCTTTGAGACGATTTTTCCATTGACGCTTGTGGAACCCATCTATCCAGCTTATTTACCTTGCCAATTTGTTTCAAATGGTCCAATACTGTTGGAATAGTAATGTCAAACCTTGCTGCTAATTCATGCATAGGTCGAGATGGATTCGCTTCCACTACAGCTTTTGGCTCATCATTATCCACCTTAGTCTCAGGTCGGCAACGTGGCTCATTTTCAAGATTAAAGTCACCAGAATGGAACTTCTCGAGCCATCAACATACTGTGCATTCATTAACCACATCCTTCCCAAACACTTTGTTGATATTTCGAGCTGTCTGTGCTGCATTGGTTCCATGGCAGAACTCATACTCGAAAATAACATGAATTTTTGACTTATCCATGGTTTCACAAAAATTGTTCTTAAAAAAAAAATGAAAGATAATCATAAGCCAAAAATTGCATTTAAAAGACTGAGGATGTATCTTCACAATAAAAATAAAACAAGAAATGTCAAAGTGAAATGTCAAATATATTAACC
>CAUYSK010058853.1:0-26963 GCA_963575035.1 Avahi laniger | reverse complement strand
TTTAGCTGTCCAATTAATTTCTTTCTATTTTTGGTAGAGACAGGGTCTCGCTCTTGCTCAGGCTGGTCTCGAACTCCTGAGCTCAAACAATCCGCCTGCCTCGGCCTCCCAGAGAGCTAGGATTACAGGCGTGAGCCACCGTGCCCGGCCTAGGCTGGCACCTTTTTAAATTGAAGGAGGTAAAATATAAGTTTCAGATTGGGGCCCTGAAGCATTTTTATGCTAAGCCTTGAATTTTAAAGTGGTTTAGCAAAGTTTTAACCGTTATTTTGTTTTCCTTTGCTGTCTCTTCTAAGCTCATCTCTCCTAACACTTGTGTTTTCCCTGAAGAAATTAGAGATAAAGATTTGAATGCAAAGATGTTATTTGAGAGGTGAAAGCAGGAATTAGCAATAAGGAAGGGAAGGAAGCCAATAAAAGATGTGTTATGAAGAAGTTACCACTGTAGGTACATGAACTTTTAATCCTGTTGGGGAACCATTCTGGTAAATATACAACACACACCTCAGAGTTATTCTAAGACGTCCCGAGAGCTCAGATATTTATACGCCAATTCCTATCCTTCTTGATTGACCTAACAACCTAATTAGCTAAAACCTAAAAGTCAACTGAAATATCTTGAAGGTGGTAAGGTAGGAAGGGAGTTTTTAAACAAAGCAAAGGTGCAAGGGTCCCTTAGGCAGCGTGGTGAATGCTTCCTGCTTTTTGGCTCATTAGAATTCTTTCCTAACACTTCAATTATTTTGGGGGAATATCTTGCCCATGGTATAGTCTTAAGGGAAGTGTAAATGAACTTTCCCCAGGAGTGGTAACCTAAGCCAGGTTATGCCAATTGGACTGTTTCAGGGAACTTTGAATTTTATGTAAAGTGATAAAAGGAGAGAATAGTCATTACAGAGAACACTGAGACAATGTTGATTAGCACCTGTTGTTAAGTCCTGAGAGTTGCCCTGGCTTCTGCTCCTTTGGAGAAACCACATTCTTCCAGTGAATTCCATTTTTTGTATGTGTCAGCCAGAGTCAGTTTCTACTTCTTACAAACACCTCCGCCCCATTTCTTCTTAAAATTTATCCCAAAACCACCCCACACACATGATCTCTAGGCAGCTACTAATAATCTGCATTATCATTATACTTTGCAGTTTTATAATGGAAAAAAAAAAGGACCAGGCACAGTGGCTCATGCTTGTAATACCAGCACTTTGGGAGGCTGAAGCAGGAAAATCACTTGAGCCCAGGAGTTCAATGCTGCACTGAGCTATGATCTTCCCACTGTACTCCAGGCCAGGCAACAGAGCAAAACCCTGTCTCAAAAACAAACAAAAAAATACTATTTGAGAACTCTTTGCCAAACCCAAAGTCACCAAGAATTTTTCCTGTATTTCCTTCTAGAAGTTTTATAGTTTTAACTACTATATTAATTTTTTTAAGAGATAGGATCTTGCTATGTTGCCCAGGCTGGTCTGACTCCTGCGTTCATACTTTGTAAAGGATGTTCCTTACTTTGTCCTTCCTTCAAAACACAGTATTTACGGGAAATCCCTAATCTTACCCTACTCTTCCTTCTTATTTCTTTACATACTTTATACTACACCAGTATGTGATGTGTAAACAGAAAAGTTTCACAACTTTCAGATACTCCTGGGTTCTTTACTGGACTTTTACCTGCCCCCCACTGTGTTTCTCTAGTGGATCATCATCAACATTTTAAGCTTCCAAGAGTTTGACCCTACCAGCCAGTCGAGCGTTTAGCTAGCTAATCACTAGGGAAGCTTTTGGAAAATAGATTCTCATGCTCTATTCCAAAAACTATTCGGTAAGAATTTCAATAGTACCTATGGTGAGCATGATGCACAACCAGGTTTGGGAATTAAACCCTCAGCTATCTCAATCTAAATGGAGATAAGTTCATTTTACCCTTGTTTCTTCCAAGATAATTAGCAGAGGACTAAACAGAAAACAATATCTAAAAGCCTACAAATTTTCTGCACAGATTCCTTATACTTCATTATTCCAAGTTATACACAGTGTTCAACAGAAGATTGAAGTTTATTAAGTCATATACACAAGTCATGTCTGACAACTGAGAAAAGGCTATTTACATAAAACTTCAGATTAAAAATACATAGTATTTGTATTTTAATACAATAAGGTCCCAGGATTCAAACAAGGAAGTTTGATTCCAGAGTTTACATTATGTAACTATGTACTCTTATAAAGAACTATGGTGGACGTAAACTTTGGCAGTATATTTCTCAAGAGTCAAATATTAATGAATTTCATATACATGGTTTTGCATCTGTAGAGGAAGATACAATTCCTTCAGCACATGTGCCAATTTCTGAGTCTTCCACTTCAGAATCCTCACCAGTTTCCTCTTCATAATCATATTCCCGACTATCCGGTGATTCAAAGTTATCCAGAGGTTCACCATTCAGTCTCTTTTAAAGAATAAACCAAAAATTTTTTGTAAAAACTTTAAAACCAAAGTCCATTATCAGTATGCTGATACAGCTGACCTTTGATGTTGTAATGAGATTCTTTTCATCTCGCTCCTCTAAAATCACTTATAAACAGTGCTATTTCTAAATCTCTGCCAAGCTAGGTTATATGCAGCAAAGTCACAGTGTTAAATAATTTGCCCATTTTTTTAAGCACTGAAATGCTTTCAGAGCATAATTTAAATTGGTACTTCTCTAGTGAGCCACAGTGAGAACCAGGTGTTCTACATTTCCAATCAGCTGTGGACCAATACTTTAAAGGCAGTTAAGAGAGAGCTGCCATAGTACTTCCAAATGAAAACTTCAAACATTAATTCTATCATAGCTCTAAAATGTTTAAGGCTGCAATTCAGTACACAAAAAGTTTTGATTTACGAAACTTTTTTCCTATCAGCAAGATGAATTTTTTGCAAACGGAAATAAATCTTAAAACCTTTTTTAGGCCAAACCTGGTAAAGTAATAGTCATCAGGCTAATTCTTAGAAATACATTAGCTACTTACAAACTTTTTTCTTTAATTTTTACCACTAGACCACCAGAGAACTTACAAACTTTTAAAAAGTGAGATAAAACCACCAAACTTATTTAATGTGCCAATTAACAGTTTTATAAATGACAGTAATGTCATGCTGGTATTAAAGTTAAAATAAAAACTACATAAAAATGTCAACTATGAAATAACTGTCCTTATCTTTCAGATATAAGTTAATTACTTTTAATAACTCTATAAGAAAAATAGAGGTTCTTTTGCTTAATAATAGTAGTTAACAGTTATTGGACTCATATCTGCAAGTACTCCTCGCAACTGTCCATCTGTTATAACTCATTTAATTCTCATAACAAGCCTATAAAGTAGGCCTCGTGACTCCCACTTTATAGATGAAGAAAACGAAGTCCTGACAGGATAAGTAACCCACTCTAATCAACAAACTAAATGGAGTCAGGCAGGAAGCTAAGACTCAAACGCAGGAAATCTGATTCCAAAGCCCACTTACCGCTCACACTACTGCCTCAACTTTATAGAAAAAAAGATGACTTCATATATCAGGTGAATATTAAATTACCTACCTCTATTACCTCTGCCATGTACTGTACCTGTTCTGCTACTTCTGCCAATTCTTTATTCTCCTTTTTCAGGCGGGCAATTTCATTGTCCTTTTGCTCAATTTCTTTATGAAGCTATATAACATAAATAAAGTTCAATATTCCATGGAATACATATAGCTAGCTATAAATCAAGTTATATGCATCAACATATATAACTGATAGACTTACGTTTCAACAGGATTCATTCTGTACAAGAATTCTGGGAACAGAGTTGCATTTCTACTTAAACTCTTCCTAGGTCAATATTAAAGCTAGTTTATATTTCTCTAATCAAATATGCTAAGCAGCAAAACAATCCTGTAATTTTTAAAAATGGTACAAATTATACTCAATACATACTTTCTCATTTTCCTTAAGTGCTTCATAGAGAACCTTCCTCCGCTTTTCTGCCACTTCTTTCCAATATTGAGAGGATGGATTTTCTAAAATGAAGATTTTTGCAACATTTTTGAGTATACAAATTTGTATTTAACATTTACATTTTTGAAAAGTTCAGATCATTTATTTTGTACATTGCCCTTAATTTTGAACTTCTGTTTCCATGATTAGATTCAAACTAAACATTTTTGGCAGGAATATTATATAAGTATGTTGTATCCTCAGTGTATCATTAGGAAACACACATCAATTTGTCACAATACTAGAGATGTTAAATTTTATTAAGATGCTATCTACCAGGTTTCCCCCTTCTAAAGACATCTTTTAACTTCAGTAATTAACAAATGATCTATGGAGTAAAATCTTTTGAGTTTGTGTAAATATTCTGTTCCCCAACAACTTTTTACCCAGTTTTAACTCCATTGATATTTCTGACTTAAATATTACTTCCATTTTGGATGAAAAACAGCAATTTTTTTTTTTTTGAAACAGAGTCTCACTCTGTTGCCCAGGCTAGAGTGCCATGGCATCAGCCTAACTCACAGCAACCTCAAACTCCTGGGCTCAAGGGATCCTCCTGCCTCAGCCTCCTGAGTAGCTAGGATTACAGACATGCACCACCATGCCCGGCTAATTTTCTCTATATATTTTTAGTTGCCCAGCTAATTTTCTTCTATTGTTAGTAGAGACGGGGTCTCGCTCTTGCTCAGGCAGGTCTCGAACTCCTGAGTTCAAAGAATCCACCCGCCTTGGCCTCCCAGAGTGCTAGGATTACAGGCGTCAGCCACCGTGCCCAGCCAGCAATTTTTTAATTTATGTAATTCCTTCTAACATATAGTAGTTAGCATTATTCTGTAAAAAGAACTTCAGTATGGATTCATAAGTCCTTTCTTTAAAAAAAATCAATATATTATAATTCATTCTTGTCATTCTTGTTTTTTATGAGACAAAGTTTTGCTCTGCTGCCTCTGGCTGGAGTGCAGTGAAGTTTTCATAACTCACCACAACCTCAAACTCCTGGGCTCAAGCGATCCTCCTGCCTCTGCCTCCCAAATAACTGGGACCACAGGTTTATGCCACCACGCCCAGCTAATTTTTCTATTTTTTGTAGAGACGAGGTCTAGCTCTTGCTGAGGCTGGTCTTGAACTCCTGATCTCAAGCGATCCACCTGCCTCAGCCTCCCAGAGTGCTAGGATTACAGACGTGAGCCACCATGCCTGGCCTTCATTATTCATTTTGATGCTCTAATTTTCCCAAATGTAGTCAGTGGGAATCCTTTCAAGATGACTCTTGTGTTCTTTAAACATGTCCATCAGTTTTTGAGTACTTCCTTATTTTCTGACATAAGATATTCCAGGATAATCCTATAATTTCTCTGCCCCAGACACGGAATCAGCAATTTCACCAAGGAGCTTTACTGAAAGACAGTGTTTACAAACCAAAACCCGGATGCCTGGTGTGCTCCTTGCTACTGGGGTATAATTTGTTTCTAGGATCTTTCAGTGGCAGAGCTAAGAAATGTAGTACTTCTTAAAAAAAAAAAATCTGTTTATACTGATAACCCCAATCCCAATTCAACAACACAGTTCTTCACTTCCTTCACCATTCCATAATTGCATTTCTATTCACCATATTATTATATGAACCTAGCTCCCAACAACATCAACATATGACTCATATGTTCAGTCCTAAAATACATACAATTTTTTTCAAAATTACTACAAATACTACTGCCAATAAATTTAATAAAGTTCTTTTAATTTTTAATAATATATCCCACTAAGGGTCTGTGGTCAGAGTTCTGTGTTCAAGTTACAGGGATAATTTTTTCATCTGTAGTTTTATTATATATTAATATAATATATAGTTGTTTCTTTTGATATTTAACTTTAGTAGTTATTTTTAACCAATTCTTGTTGATTTAATTTTAACCAAATCAGACATGAGTGTCACAAATCCTGTTGTTTTATTCTACAATATTATTAAAGAGCCTCCTTATTTCTATCCAGTTAACCTTGCCTAATAAAATCCTACTGTCAGCCAGACCTGCGGGCACAGGCCTGTAGTCCTAGCTACTTGGGAGACGAAGGGAGGAGGACTGCTTGAGCCCAGGAGTTCAAGGCTGCAGTAAGCTACGACTGGGCCACTGCACTCCAGCCAGGGTGACAGGGCAAGACCCTGCCGCAAGGAAAAATAAAAAAATCCTACTGCCTACTTGCCTTTTTCATTACTGTCTTCCAGGCAACTCAGAATGAGCCCAAATATTACTGTGACCTTGAGCAAATCAATTTTCTCCTCAGTAATTAACATCCAATGATCTATAATTAGTATAGAAGTAATAATCTTCATAATGGTTATAAAACGTTAGCTTCTTTTGATTTTTCCATTAAAAACTGGTATTTATTATAAGTATAATGCTTCTCATTCATCTTCACTCCCTTTACTTCATACATGTTTTTATTAGCTCCATTACTTCATATCCTCCTGGAATACTCAAATTCCTTTCATACTTTGAATTTATTCTCTAAACACTTTTCTTCTAAAAAGCCTATTTCCAGGTCTTCAAACCCTTACAAGGCAATCCAATATCAAAGCTGCCATATTAATCACAATTCTTTTCCTTAATATTTCATCTACACTTTGATTTGCCAAATGGTTACTTATTTCTTGATATTGAGGAAAAAAAACCAAACAAATGCTTACATCCATTCAAATTTACAGGCTATATATTTACAATCATAGCAATTTTTAAAGTATTGACAAATGGTATCCCCAGATTAAGAGGGTATAGGTAGAATTCTTAACAATATTAACAAAGTTTACCTTACAATTTAAAATTTTAAGACAAAAGTTATATATTTTTTTCATACCTTTAACCATAAGATCAAATGCTTCTTGGGTGACTCCTCCAAGATTTTTATTTTCACTGTATTCTGGGTCAATAACAACTTTAGGGCTGGAAGTCTTAGATGTTGTCTGGTCATTCCAATGTTTCCTTTTGGATAAGCCTGTGGTTAACTATAATGGAAATACTTATCAATCATATTACTTTGATTTAATGAAGAAGAAAGCTGGGTGGTTTTGTCATTTATGTATTTAAAAAAGAGAGCTAATGAACAAGTCAATCCCATTTACAAGAAGGTACAAAATAAAATACCTATTAACACATTTAACCAAGGTGAACGATATCTACAAGGAAAACTATAAAACACTGACGAAAGAAATTATATATGACACAAATGGAAAATCACTCCATGTTCATGGATTAGAATAATTAATATCATTAAAATAACCATGCTGTCCAAAGCAATCTACAGAGTCAATGCAATTCCTATCAAAATACCAATGTCATTTGTAAAAGGATTAGAAAAAACAATCCTAAAATTCCTACCAAAAAAGAGCCTGAATAGCCAAAGCAATCATAGGCAAAAAGAACAAAGCTGGAGGCATCACATTACTTGACTTCAAATTATACAAGGCTACAGTAACCAAAATAGCATAGTATTGGTATAAAACAGACACATACATCAATGAAACAGAAAAGAGAACCCAGAAATAAAGCCACATACCTACAGCCAACTGATCTTTGACAAAATCAACAAAAACATACTCTTGGGAAAGGACATCCTGTTCAATAAATGATACTAGGAAAACAGGATAGCCATATGCAAAAGAATGAAACTGGACCCACATCTCTCACCATATACAAAAATTAACTCAAGATGGATTAAGGACTTAAAGGTAAGATCTGAAACTATAAAAATTCTAGAAGAAAATTTAGGAAACACTCTTCTGGACGCTGTCCTAGGCAAAGAAAACATGATTAAGAGCTCAAAACCAAATGCAACAAGAACAAAAATAGACAAAAGGGACTTAAACTAAAAAGCTTCTGCACAGCAAAAGAAATAATCAACAGAACCAACAGATAAACTACAGAAAGGGAGAAAATATTCGCAAACTATGCATGCAACAAAGTTCTAATATCCAGAATCTACAAGGAACTCAACTCAACAAAACAAATAACTCCATTAAAAAGTGAGCAAAGGACATGAACACTTTTCAAAAGACATACAAATGGCCAACAAACATATGAAAAAATGCTCAACATCACTAATCAGAGAAATGCAAACTAAAACCACAATGAGATATCATCCACCACCAGTCAGAATGGCCTTTATTCAAAAGTCAAGAGGCCAGGAGAGGTGGCTCATGCCTGTAATCCTAGCACTCTGGGAGGCCAAGGCGGGTGGATTGCTTGAGCTCAGGAGTTCAAGACCAGCCTGAGCAAGAGTAAGACCCGGTCTCAAAAAATAACAGATGTTGGCGAGGATACAGAGAAAAGAAAATGCGTATACAACCTCTATGGAAAACAATATGGCGATTTCTTAAAGAACTGAAAATAGAATTACCATTCAATCCAACAATCCCACTGCTGGGTATCTACCCAAAGGAAATCATTATATCGAAAAGACACTTGCACTCATTTGTTTATCACAGAACCATTCACAATAGCAAAGATGTGGAATCAACCTAAGTGTCCATCGATGGATGACTTGATACAGAAAATGTAATGCGTGTGTGTGTGTATGTGTGTGTACATCTGCACGCACACAGGACTACTACTCGGCTATAAAAAAAGAATGAAATCATATCTTTTACAGCAACACAGAAGGAACTGGAGGCCCTTATCTTAAGTGAAATAACTCAGAAACAAAAAGTCAAATACTGTACATTGTCACATATAAGTGCGAGCCAAACAATGTGTACACATGGTCATAGAAAGCAATAACAGACATTGGAAATTTGAAAGGATAAGAAGGTGGGAAAGTAGGGTGGGATGAAAAATTACTTAATGGGTACCATGTACACTATTTGGGTGATGGTTACACTAAAAGCATAGGCTTCACCATTATGCATTATATTCGTCTAACAAAACTGCACTTAAATCTATTTAAAAAAAAAAGGAAAAGAAAAAAGAAATAAAGTACACTTACCCAAAAAAAAAGAGAGAGAGAGAGAGAGAGAAAGAATTCACTCATATTATCTATATCTTTTTGACATCTGTGGATCTTTTAAAAAGTTATACAATTTGTCTACTAAAATGTATACTAACATTTTAGAAATTTCATTTGCAACCACTATTTTGGATTAGACTTGGGTCTAAGGCTTAGTTGAAATTATTTTTATTGTATTCAAATACAGTACCATGGAAAGGTAATATTTTCAATCTGTTAAAGTATAGACATGCTCATTCATGATTTCATCATTTACACACAGAGATAAACGAAAGACTCTCAAAACATCAAATATGACTGGAATTATTACATCATTCCAGTTTTACTACAGGTATTCACAGCAATTTTGACTTTCCTAACTTGAATAACTAAAACAAAAATCACTTCTTTGGGGAATATATAATTGTTATTCTTAAATTATTTCCAAATTTCAACAGTTTATTATCTTTTGGCCAAGAAAATCTTAGAAATATTTTTAATGTAGATGTAATACCACCTGTATACCCTATTTTAGCCGTATAATACATACCTCATTTTCTCTTCCAACAAGAGATCCAGCTGCAGAAGGCTGAATCATCTTCAGAGTTCTTCTTGGGACAGGACTGTTCTAAAAATCAAAATAAATCATTATCTGGTTACTGAGTTGCTATATAATTATTTAGTTACTGAGTTTTTATATAGTTAGTCTTAGTCCTACTCTAATTTGAAAAAAAAAAGAGACACTAAGAATACTAATATTTAGTCTGCTATATATATTTTATAATATTACATATGAACAAGACACTGGCTTAGTCAACTGGCAAACTTGTTATTTCCCAAAATTAAATTAAAGTTTGAAGAAATTCCTTTAGAATGTATCATACCACCCAAACTTGACACAAACAAGTAATGTTTTCTCTCAATATATGCTCTTGCTATAATCATTTTGTCAATTAAATACATCTAGTTAAAACAAATATAACCAAATTTCTCTGCTCAAATTAATAGTTCAAACCAGATACGATAAAATTCCAGTATGACAGGAATATCTGTATTCTCTCTTTAAAAAGATCTTCTACACAGAAACTAGACTTAGAGGCCCTCTACTTTCATAAATCCAAACATCATAACATTTATGGTATGAATTTTCAAAAAAAGGTAAATTGGAGAAAAAGTTTCATCATGTACACTGCAAAATACTTCTTCTAATCAAAAGGATTTATCTCAGACCTCCTTAAATCAGGAAAATCCCCATACAGTTTCATACGTTTTCACCAAAGGAATATAATTTTCAGGAACATACTTTGCACAAAACCAGTACACATGTAAACAGACATCCCCACCTCAACAACTACCTAATTGTAGAAGCAGTTCTGCTTCAAGCCCATTCATGAGAAGACAGTTAAAATGTCAGTGCTTGAGGCCTATTAAAATACTCCAAAATGACCAAGCTATTGTTCTGGGGAAAAAATATTGCCTTCCTTATAATATGTAAATATCTTCCTGTATATTTCCTGATCTGAAAGCTCTCTCCATTTTTGTAAAAAATGATTAGTTATACTGCCATCATGGGATAGCAAACAATGGTGAATACTCAAACAAGGTTAGCCAGAACATGATACTACAGCAGCGTGAGAAAGTTACTGACTCCACACTGTACTTCACATGAGAAGAGTTCACCTTTCCCACGGTAAAATTTCTACTGCTGATTACTATCTCACTATTTAACTGAAGGACAAATGCCAGCTACTGTGAGAACAAATATTACAGCAACATTTCAGAAATAATTTAGATTATAGATTAGTTAACAGTCTCCAGACAAACAGAAGAAAATAGAACTTTGCAACCTTAATAACAGGAGGTGTTAATTCATTTAAATGCTTGCTGTTATAATGGTAAAAGAAGTCAGCTAAGTTACAAAGTTACTGCCACAGAAAAAAATAACCATTTCCAAGATTTAACTTTTATACATGTAAGCTTTATACATTTTGGCCTTTAAAAAATCTACTATTATTATTATTATTTTCTGTATACAGATTATGCATTGGAATAGACTTTTTGAGCCAGGAAGTTTCTTATGTATTAATGGGTCTTAACCTTTTTAGAAAACAATTTAATATTCTGTGAACCTTCTCCCCCAAAAATGTACACAAAAGTACACTCACACAGAATTTGGCACAGAACTGGAAAAGAGCTAATGTAGTCCAATTCCCTCATTTCACAGATGAGTAAACTGACACTGAAATGCTAACTAACCCATTCAAGGTCTCAGTTTTAGAGATAGAACCAAAACCAAACAGAAATCAGTTCCCTTCATACTGAAGATAGTTTTGTTTTGCTGTTTTTGAGACAGTCTCCCTCTGTTGCCAGGACTAGAGGACAGTGGCACAATCATAACTCCCTGCAGCCTCAAACTCCTGGGCTCTAGTGATCCTCCTGCTTCAGCCTCCCCAATTTCCCAAGTAGCTGGGACTACAGGCACATGCCACCATGTGAAGCTAATTTTTTTCTTTTAGTTTTTTAAAGATCGGGTCTCGTTATGTTGCCTAGGCTGGTCTTGAACTCCTGGTCTCAAGAGATCCTCCTACTTGAGCTTCCCAAAGTGTTGGGATTACAGGCGTGAACTACCCTGCCTGGCCTGAAGATTGTTTTAGTGTAGCTAGACTAGACTTTTTTTTTAAATGTAAAGATCTGCTGGAATTATATAAATTATTTGGCTGTGATTTCCTTCAAAATAATCCATTGAAGGAAGAGGGAGCAGATGAGGATACAGATGAAACCAGATTGGCCATATACTGATAACTGCTGAAGCTGGGAAAACAAAATTATCCTACTACTGATTCTAGTTTTAAATAACTGAAAATTTTCATAACAAAAAGTTTAAATAATGGCCGGGCGTGGTGGCTCACGCCTGTAATCCTAGCTCTCTGGGAGGCTGAGGTGGGCGGATTGCTTGAGCTCAGGAGTTCAAGACCAGCCTGAGCAAGAGCGAGACCCCGTCTCTACTAAAAATAAAAAGAAATTAATTGGACAACTAAAAAAATATATATAGAAAAAATTAGCCGGGCATGGTGGCAAGTGCCTGTAGTCCCAGCTACTCGGGAGGCTGAGACAGTAGGATTGCTTGAGCCCAGGAGTGTGAGGTTGTTGCTGTGAGCTAGGCTGACGCTACAGCACTAGCCCCGGGCAACACAGTGAGACACTGTCTCAAAAAAAAAAAAAAAAAAAGTTTAAATACATACAAAGCACAGTGGGATGATATATGTCTTTATGCTAAATGGAAGCTGATGGAATCAAATTCACAAATTATCAACATGAAGTATAATTCAAGAAAAATAATGTAAAGATCCTGAAAAAAGCAGGACAAACAAAAACAACCTATCAAAAGGTACATCCTTACACTTATCAATGGCTTTTATTTCCTCTGCTTAATTCAAATCTTCAAATTGATAGCTTTCCTGAAGATGTAGACCAATTAATTCCCAGGACACTCACACAGTTTAAGTTGTGTGATAGGACCTAGCTAAACTGTAAATTCACTTAGAACCATAAAGGTAAACCCAGTCAAAATTACAAACTCAAAACTAAACAAACTCTATCCTAAGAATAAATGCTTGGAATAATATTTTCAGTAAAAAATATCATACAGGGATTCAAAAAGTGTTGTAAATTGAACAGGTTAAATGGTAACGAATATGATGTACACTAAAAAAAACAATGTTCAATATAATGCAAAATGTCTCTGTGGTTAAGGACACTAATTCTGAAGATATACACAAGTATTTTACAAAAATCATTTCATGAAATGTTAAGAGTAGAAACAAAGCAATAGTAATTTTGTATATGAGAAAACATTAAAGAATCTACTAAAACACTATGAGAACTGATAAGTTCAGCAAGGTTGCAGGACACAAGATCAAGCTATAAAAATCAATTGTATTTCTTTGTTTTTTTCTTGAGACACAGTCTTGCTTTGTTGCCTGGGCTAGAGTGTCGTGGCATCAGGCTAGCTCACAGCAACCTTAAACTCTTGGGCTCAAGCAATCCTTCTGCCTCAGCTTCCCGAGTAGCTGAGACGACGGGCATGGGCCACCATGCCCGGCTAATTTTTTCTATTTAATTTTAGTTATCCAGCTAATTTCTTTCTTCTTCTTTTTCTTTTTTTTTTTTTTTTAGGAGAGACAGGGTCTCACTCTTGCTCAGGCTGGTGTTGAACTCCTGACCTTGAGCAATCCTCCCGCCTCATCCTCCCAGAGTGCTAGGATTACAGGCGTGAGCCACCACGCCCGGCCACAACTGTATTTCTATACAGGAGCAATAACCAAACCGAGAATGAAATTAAGGAAATAATTCCATTTACAACAGCATCAAAAAGAAGAAAAACTTAGAAAAAGATGTAACAAAAGTAATGTAAAACTCATACTCAAAAAACTACAAGATGTTGTTGAGAGAAATTAAAGACCAAAATAAAAGATATCCCATATTCTTGGGTGAGCTTTAATTAATTTTTTTAAAGTTCTCTATTGTTACTTGTCTTCTGATTAAAAATCCAGTAACTCTATTCAAGGTATGAGTACAAAAGCCCAGATTTCATCACTATACAATATACACATATAAAGGAACTCAACTTGTATCCCCTATTTCTATTAATTTTTTTTTTTTAAAAAGAGGAAAAATTCAGCAACTCAAGGTTCAAAGAAATTATAGGCAGGTTAAATCTGGCTAAATTATGTTAAAATACTTTTAACCATATGTTTCCTGTAAAAGATTAAAGTTATTAAATACCTTTACATACCTTTACATTCTCTTTGATTTCTTCTTGTTTCTGCTTCATACTGGGATTCATTACACAGCTTCCGGAGCACAAAAGACTAGTAATTAAAAAACAGAATATGGTTTGCACCTGAAGGTGGAATCTAGTTTTTTTTTGTTGTTGTTGAAAGTACTTACGAGTACAAAAATTATACTATTACGTGGCAGAAGAACTATTATCTTTTCTCACTCAACTCAAACTCAGCCTGTCAATGACTAGGGTGACCAACATTAGTAACGTTCAATATCTAATTTTATACATACATGCACGCAATAATTATAGCTGAAAAAATCTTGTTACAAAAAGGAAATTATGTATTTTAACAAATTTACAAAGTATACTGTCCTGAATTAAATACAGGGCTCTTGAAGATCTGAGAAATGGTCATCATGAAAAGCAAAACACACAGACACTTGGGTATGCCCAAGCCTATTCCTAATAGCATCTTAACTTTGCAGTTTTAAAGATTTAAGCTATGATTTTACTATCATATTGGCTCTGGCAATAACTTAATAGTGACTTAATAGCCAGTCAAATGAGATTGTGCATTTACATTTGGAAGAAATGTTTAATCACAAACATGAACGGAAGGACTACCAAACAAGGAGGAGGGAGGAGATAAAGGGACATACAATGTGGTTAACGAAACCACTGGGCCAGATTCACTCCAAACTCAACATCTGAATCCCCCTGCCATGTCTGTGCCTTCCTAAGAGATCTCCCTGACTTTTGTGGCCATGTCTTTAGTCAGTGCAGTGGCTTTCAAATTTTCACTTAGACCCACTACTTGTGTTAATACATTTTACACTGTGCCCTAGCACACATGCAAACGAAAAAGCTTAAGAAACAAAATTTAATCTAATTGTGTGTAGTGCATCCTATTTTCTATTCTATTTCATATTAAGAAAACGCTGGTTGGAACCCATTAAGCATAGCCAGGGCAGTGTTTTTCAAACTGCGGGTCGTGTGCCGGGATCCCTTGATCATTTAGTAGGTCATGAGTAACACCGGTTAGAAAAATGCAACTGAACAGAAGAGACGAGAAAATATCAAAGCACACTGTGAGAAGTAAGTACTGCTTCGTGAAACGTCTAATTTAGTTAGGTGGCTGCATCCTAAATTGCGACATAAAATGTGCTTTAGTATGAAAAAAACTAAAAGCCACTGATCAAGTCAGTCTAATCATTCCCAAGTTTACCACACCCGTGAGAGTAACCTTGCACCCTTGCTTTTTATACTCTAATTCTTTTAAACTACCAGTTTAAAACCCCTCATAGGACAAGGTCCAAAGGAAGTGCGGATGCGCAGGCGAAACCAGTGTCACCAACACCGGTATCTTTTTTTAAAGGTAGATGCGGGATCCAGCGACCTTTTCCCGTAAGTCAAGTTTAGGATCCCCTCAGATCAGGACGTTACTGAACTGGCAAGAGGATGGTGTCTGCCTCATTCCCACCGCCAAGCAGTCCTTCAACTCTGCTGCCCCCCAATCCCCACGAAACCGGGACTCACCGGGCGGGTCTCCGAGGTCCAGTGCCCAGTGAGGGGTTGGGCGAGGAGGCCCGCGCCGGAGCCCACCAACCGCTGCGCGTACTTCGGCCCGGCGCCCGTCAGCCAATAGGGGCCGCGGAAGCAAGAGCGCGCCAAAATCGACCCAGCCAATGGGGCAGCCCCTAGCCACATCACCCTCCCCCGCCCAGGCTCCCGCGACCGTTCAACAACCACTTTTATCCTGGCGGCGGCCCCGCAACTATCAAAGTACGCGCGGCTTCAGGTTGGCAGGAGAGAAAGCGGATTGCCTAGAAGCTGTACATCTTGCGCTCCTGTATACCCGCCTCCTGCCACCCTTCTCATACTTACTGGGGGGATACGCTCAGTCCTGGTAGCAAAAAAAGGCAGCTGTGGCGGTGGCCCTTCGCGCAACGTCCACAGCCAACCCGCGTTGGTCCCCACGGTCGCTGGAGAGCTCGCGCGCGCTGCGGTAAAAGCCTTATCAACTCCGTCCGTCCGCTCCCGGACGACCACGTGACCCTCTGACGCAAGGCGAGGGGCGGGGTCCGCCAGAATCTGGCGAATCGACTCTCGTCTTTGCTGCTTCGGCCTCGCCCCTTCTGCGCCTGCGCGGTAACCGGTAGCGTACCTGAAAGTGGAGGCCGACGATTTTCTGCGGGCGGGGACAGCAGTGCCCTCTGACCGTGCCCTCTAACCCTACTCTTGGAACTCCCTTTTGCCCTTTAGGAGAACGCGGAGTGGGGCAATCTGTTCTCATTGGATATTAACACGGGCAGAACAAAATATTGTATATATAGTACCTAACATATTTGTGTATAGCCCCGGTTCCGCAGACTCGTAGTTGTGTTTTTTTTTGTTGAGGGGCATTTAGCTTTTGTGTGTGTGTGTGTGTGGTGACGGAGTCTCGCTCTGTTGCCCGGGCTAGAGTGCAGGAGTGTCAGCCCAGCTCACAGCAACCCCAAACTCCTGGGCTCAAGCGATCCTTCCTGCCTCAGCCTCCTGAATAACTGGGACTACAGACCCGATCCACCACGGCCAGCTAATTTTTTCCATGTTTAGTAGAGACGGGTCTCGCTCTTGCTCGGGCTGGTTTTGAACTCCTGAACTCAAGCGATCCTCCCGCCTCGGCCTCCTAGAGTGCTGGGATTACAGGCGTGAACCACCGCGCCTGGCCAGGACGCCTAGTTGTGTTAAGAGCTTTTATACTGTGGCTTTTTCATATTTTGACTATGGTGTGGTGCAGTAAGAGTTGCTCCGGAAGACGTAATTCGGTGATCAATTAATCCTACAACTAGTCCTTGAATGCCTAATAGTACCAAGTACTGTTCTATGAACTGAAAATACAACTGCCATTGCAATTTGAAGAAGTAGAAAAACCTTAGTAATAATTGCGCGTAGACTTTTTTTAATTGTATGAAATTCTCAGATAAATGCCCTGTAAATATAGTACATTTGGGCTCACTGGAGTCAACGCTTTTGTTTACACCTGCAATAGATATTAATACGAGTCTGTTTTCCCATTTCTTTTTATGGGAGTATGGTTCTCAGAAGGAAGGAAATATCTATTAATACTAGCTGTACGCACTGCATCGCCTTTAAGAAATGCTTTCTGCACTGTATACTGTGTGACTGTGCATGCCCATCTTCCCACTGGATTTCTTTTTGATTGAGCTCAAAATGTTCAAGGCATAGTTGTATGGATCTAGCTTGGTTTGGAGGAAATAAATAAAACCTAAATTCACAAAGCAAGGAATCCATTGATTGGAAAACTATCAGAAGACTGGGTTTCCAGAATAAATACACCGGCGGTAAGTATAAGCATTGTGTCCTTCTTTGAGTTTGAAAACACCAGCCAGTGAAAATAATAAATCTGGCTTCCACAGTCCCTTCATTCATCCATATGATAGAGATCACTGACAAAGAATATTGTGGCAAGCTAGTGGAAGCTGATTTCCATTGAGTTGAAATGGATAAGAAAGGTATGACCTAATCATTTAAAAAAATACATAGGCTGGGCGTGGTGGCTTACGCATGTAATCCTAGCACTCTAGGAGGCGGAGGCTGGGAGGATTGCTTGAGTTAGGAGTTCAAAACCAGCTTGAGCCAGAGCAAGACCCATCTCTAGCAAAAATAGAAAAATTATCTGGCTGTGGTGGTGTTAAGTAGATAGTGAGGGATTCCAGGTCTCCTAGGGAAGAAAGTGGGTGCTGTTGCCCCAATCTTGGTCCTGCCCAATCCTGATTCTCCCTCCATACCTGGGGGAGGAGGGAATACCCTATGAATCTGCCAATCAGAACTTGGCATGCCAGCTGCAAAAGAATGCAGAGGACTCTCTAGCCCACTGGGCCAAGCCACATGGTTACCATAAAGTCCAGAAAGTGACCTAGAACCCACATGCATAGTTAAGGCTAAGGTCATGTGACTCCCAGTTGTCTAATCAAAGTGGTTCTATGGTGACCTCTGAACCACAAGGGAGGTCCCTATCCAGACACTATAAAATAGGATGCAGACCATAGCCAATTGCTCTCTTTGCCCTGCTTTTTGCTTGCCCAGCTGCGACAATGGGTCCGGTCCTCATCCATGGCGTATGTACCTATATGTAAACCTATATGTTGCTCTTGCCTATAATCCTATCTTTCTTCAATAAACCTCATTTTCGTGCTTGCCTAACTTTGGCATGTCTAGTCATTCTTCAGGCATGAGCGTGCCAAGAACCAATAGGTTCAGACTAAAACCTAACAGTGGCAGGTGCATGTACTCCTAGCTACTGGGGAGGCTAAGGCAGCAGGATCATTTGAGCCCAAGAGTTTGAGGTTGCAACGTGCTAGGATTATAGGCATTAGCCACCATACCTGTCTAAAAAAAATGTTTTTTAATTAAAGATATGGTTCACATTTGTGTCTCTTGTTATATTTTTTTGTTTTCCTTTTTTTAAAGATTTTATTTAATCAATTAATTCATTTACTTTTTTTTGAGACAGAGTCTCATTGTGTTCCCCGGGCTAGAGTGCCGTGGCATCAGCCTAGCTCACAGCAACCTCAAACTCCTGGGCTCAAGCAATCCTCCTGCCTCAGCCTACCAAGTATTTGGGACTACAGGCATGCACCACCACACCCAGCTAATTTTTCTACTTTTTTATAGAGATGGAGTCTCCCTCTTGCTCAGGCTGGTCTTGAGCTCCTGGCCTCAAGCAATCCTTCTGCCTAGGTATCCCAGAGTGCTAGGTTTACAGGTGTGAGCTTCTGCACCTGGCCTATACACATATATATATATTTTTTTTAAGATAAAAGATAGTAAACAGGATTATAAAGTATTAGGAAAATGAAAAATAAAATACACAATGAATGCAGTTTATGATAAACATAAATCTTTTACTTAAGCTATTATAGTTTCTCATTGTATTTGCATTTTAAAGGGGTGTTTTCATTTTCAGATTTCAAAACAGTGAGTATTGATCCTGAGAAGTTTATTATTTACAAAAGGCATATTTTGTTCTGCTAGTTGTCATTTGTGTAAAGAAATTGCTGACTTTTCACAATGATCTGTCAATGTTCCATTTACATTCCAAGTAGAAGTTTTCTTGTTAGTCTCACTTTCATTTGATATTTATCTATATTTTATTTCTTAAACCCAAATCATTTCTGGAAAAATTTGGGCATGGAGAAAAATTTCACAAAACTTGCAAATTTAACAAAAGTTAACTGTTGAGTAAATTTATGTGATGAAAATAAATTATCAGATATGTAAGGGAAGATCAGCGCATTAGGGTTCTACACAGAAACAGAACCAGTAGGAGATCTATATGTATATAGATCTCACACTATATATATATATATATATATATATACACACACATACACAAAGTTTGAAGGTTACCAGGCAGGAAAAACCCATGTTGTAGATCAAAAGCCATTAGGCAGGAGAATTCTCTCTTACTGGGGAGTGAGGGGTTAGAGGTTATATCAACCTTGTGTTCTATTCAAGCCTTCTTCAACTGATTGGATGAGGACTATGAACATTAGAGGGCAAGCTGCTTTACTCAGTCTACAAATTTAAATGTTAATTTCATCCAAAAACATCCTCACAGAAACACTCAGAATATTGTTTGACCAAATATCAAGGCACCCTGTGGCCCAGTCAAGTTGATGCATGAAATTAACCAGCACAATGGGAAAGAAAGCCTTGCCTGGACCTTGATTGAGGAGGTACTTGGATGCCCTTAAAAGGAGAAGGCCTCAAGAGTACACTAAAGTCCATGTTCAGCTCACAGGTTAGCAGAAACATCTTCTATCTTATCAATGTCAAAGGAACCCAAAATCATTAAGCTTTATGTTTAGGTGAGTGATGCAGCTCTGTTTTTCTAACAGTAGATATTACATGGAAGCAGAAAATTTTTTGTGATCATCTGGAAATTCACACGAAAACTTAGATAATAAAAACACTAAAACGAATTTGACCTGTGCCCTGGAATATCTTTTTGTGCTGGTGTTTTGGTGTGGGTAAATTTGGTATTCTGATCATTCACAACACTTCTAGCAAAATAAAGGAGCTGCGTCACCAAGATCTTATTTCACACAGAGGAAAAGTATATTAGTTTTCTGGGGCTGCTGTAATAAAGTACCATAGACTGGGTGAATTAAATAACAGGAATTGCCTCACAGTTCCAGAGGCTAGATTTCTAAAGTCAGCATGTTGGTAGAGCTGGTTCCTTCTGAGGGCTATGAGGGAAGCACTGCTGCAGGCCTCTCTCAGGCTTAGAGATGGTTGTCTCTTCTGATGTCTCTTCACATCTTATTCCCTCTATGCATGTCTCTGTGTACACATGTCTCCTTCTTATAAGGATACCAGTCAGATTGGATTGGGGCCCACCCTAATGATCTCATTTTAACTTGATTACCTCTGGGGGAGGTTAAAAAGGTTCTCAAGAAGAGAAAATCCCTTTACTTTGAAAATCTGTTTATCATGTTCTTAAAGAAATGTAAGAATAACTTCTGAGAAAGTTTTGATATATATATATAAGACCAAGAAGTGAAACTTTTGACATTATATATCACCAATCTCAGGAAGGTCTGTCCACTATAGTAATGTTTGTGAACATACAGGATGTGTTTCAATAACAAATTTGTCAGAAAATGTTTTTAATAATGTAGAAATAATACAGGAGACAGAGAGGTTTATTCATGAACATGAGAAGAAGGGAGGAAGATCATAGACTATGAATGAAAATAATAGCATATATATAAGAAACCAATAAACTCCTTGAGGTGGAGGAAAGGCTTAAGATTGGCCAAAAGGAAATTGGCCAGATTTGTGTTCAGGAAGGAGAGAAAGGACTTCTGGGTATACGGCTTCCCAATCCAGGAAGAAGCTTGGTCAAGTAAGCTATATTACCTTTTGCACTCTCAATAGACCTTGGGGATAGCTTTGCAGCTGCCAGGAAGAGACAATTCTATTCCACCTTTTGGGTGAAATTTTATCATTTGAGTAAAGTGTCTCAGATTATACGTAACAGACATAAACATTGATTAACTTTTAAAAAGGGAAAGTTCATGGGATGGAAAGGGAAGAAATTATGAGAACAACTCTGTGTCTTCAGGATCTTGCCATTAGTGTAATGCAGTTGCACTGACAGTCACTGTGTCCCTATGGTCCACAATTCAAAGTCTTGGGGAAGAGAATCTGACGGTCTCAGGTTGGATCACGTGGTTCAATAAGCTCTGACTGAAATTTGTATGTACACAGGGGGAAGACAGTGCACTGTCCCACAAACATGCTGTTAACCCCCACCTCCACCCCAGGTGTAGGAGCTGTTCCCAAAGAAAAGTGGATGGCTGCTACGCTAAGAGGGTCTCCTTCAGGCATTAAAAAACATAACAAGATCACCACACTCACACTTGGAGGGTGGAGATACAATGACTAAGGAAAAACTCAAAGGTAAAATGACTAAGAAAAAATTTTAATGTGTGATTCATTAAAATTCATTGAACTATACTCTTAAAATGGATGAATTTTATCATATGTAAAGCATACCTTAATAAAGCTGGAAAATAAAGGAGCTGAGTTATACAGGCTGGCTGGATGCTAAGGGAGAATATAGATAGAGCTGCCCAATTTCTAGAAGGCTAGAACCTGACTTAACAGCCACCAAATGAATGTGCTTCAGCAAATAACAAATCAGAGAGAAAACAGAGCTTGAGCTAAGGAAAAACCTCAAGTGGCCTAGAGCCTGAGAAAAATCAACAAGGTGTTCACATCAGAAAGCCTGAAACCAAGGAAAGGCATCCCTAAAGCCAAATAATTTTTAATCCTATCTTAACACATCTTTTATAAAGCATTTCACATATGCTGCTTCACTTTAATTAGCACAAAATCTCTGCTAAGTGAACAATGTAAATATTATCTCTATTCTCCATGAACAAAGAAACTGCGGGTGAAGGGCTGGTCTCAGGACATGTGCCAGCTATGGATTTACTGCCTTTCAGTTCCAGATTCACTGGCAAGTTCCAGAGGGAAGATTTCCCGTAAGTTCTGCACCACAGCGACTTTTCTGCCACTGCTCACCCTTTCCAGTGATGTCTGGATCTCAGACCTGGGGAAGGAGGAAACTTTTCCTTGAATGCTCCATCTTAGCCCCCAAGAAAGTAAAGAAAATTCTAAAGAATATAATATCGGGAACAGCCACTACTCCTCTATCTGAAACACAGAATCCAAGGTACAGACTCCCCAGCTGAGATCCAGAGCTTGCTGGCGAGAGGGCACAGCACTAGCAGACAAGTCCGTGCGGTGCTGCACCCGTGGAACTTGTTGAGAATCTTCCCTCTGGAATTTGCCGGAAATCTGCCCTCTAAGGTGCCAGAGGAAGCCGTTCACCGGGAGATGTCTCACCAGAAGCATTCTGCAAAATTGCCTGAGGGGAAGACGCCTTGGAAGCTGCTGGGGTTGGGCGCCAGCGGCTGCTCTGACGATGGGAGACTGATGCTGGAAGCGCCACCTGCAGCGCGGAAGCCTAGGAAGAGAGCGCACCAAAACCAGGAAGCAAAATTCTTCCTCTCCTGCGAATGTCTCTCTAGCGCTCTCTACTGACAATGCTTCAATGCCGGCAGGAAAGGGGAAAAGTCTAGATTCACTTTCAAAGAGCAAGCAAAATTTGGAGTTTAGAGGCAATAGATTGATAACTTGTCATAAGTGTCATTGATATCCAGGTTCAAATATTGACTCTGCCACTTACTCATATGTCCTCGCACAAGTTTGTGATTCACTTTGACCCCAGTTTTCTCTCCAAAATGAGAATGAAAAAATACAAATAGAGTTCACTAAAAATAAATGCAAATGTCAAACATATGAAAAGGTATTTCATCTCATTAAAAAAAAAAGAATTTCAAGTCAAAACAGTATTGAAATATCATTTGTTACCTATTAGATTGCCAAAAATCCCTAAGTTTGTACCACCAGGCAACCTCAGGAGATGAGGTAACATCTCCTCCCAGACAAAGAGCATAATTGCTTCAACTTATTATACTATAAAAGTGGGGAATTACCGAAGCTCAGTATTCCCCTTCTGTAACATAACCCACTGTATGTGCAGGCATCCATGTAAGCTCATCTATATCACTCAGTGGGACTTGAGGGAAGTAGGGAACTGGCATAACCCTGAAGCTCTGGCTACTGCCTCTGCTCTGTGTAATAAAGTCCTTCATCTCTGACCCAGGAATATCATGTCTTCTGCCAATCTCCATAAAACCGTAACAGAATAGCTTTCTAGCATGCAAGGAGGGTAAAATCCCAGACCATTCACAGTTCTTAACCGGTTTCACCTCTAGGGAGTTTTCCCCAATAGATTTGGGGAAGACTTGTGTAACTATGAGCACGATAGATGCCAGCATCTATAACTGTGGTTGCCAGGATGATTCTGATGAACTTCCCAGATTAAGATCCATTTCCTTAAGTAATCTCAAGATGCCATGCCTTATAAATTTTTAAATCTTCTTTTTATAGCTTTTGTATCTTCTCCCTTTGGTTTGGTTGTTTGGTTGTCAGCTGTTATTTTTTATTGCTGCTATCTGTATGCCTGTAGCAGCCCTTTCTTCATTTTCATTGTTTCTTATAATCTACTGTAAAAGGAAAAATCAGAATTATTTCTTAAAATAATTCCTCAACAAAAATAAATATTGGACAGTTTTTGTTTATCTAATTTTTTGCATATCTAATTTTCAGTTATGTTCCAGATAGTCAAGGTCAACTGATGGGACCTACAGTAAGCTTTTTTTCCTTAAATTAAGCAATGAATTTTTAAAACAAAATATGAATTTATTTACAAAAGCTAATTATTAATAAAGACAAACTATGGTTTAGATTTTTCTGTTGTGAAGTGTCATGACTAACTTAATTTCTATCTTTTTTTTTTTTTTTTTGAGACAGTCTCACTCTGTTACGTGGGCCAGAATGCTGTGGCGTCACCCTAGCTCAAAACAACCTCAGATTCCTGGGCTAAGGTGATCTTCCTGCCTCAGCCTCCAGAGTAGCTGGGACTGCAGGCACACATCCCTACACTTGGCTAATTTTTTTCTATTCTTAGTTGCCCAGCTAATTTTTTTCTATTTTTAGTAGAAACAGGGTCTCGCTCCTGCTCAGGCTGGTCTCAAACTCCTGAGCTCAAGCAATCCTCCCACCTCGACCTCCCAAAGTGCTAGGATTACAGGCGTGAGCCACCGTGCCTTTTTTTCTTTTTCTTTTTTTCCTTCTTTTTGAGACAGAGTTTCACTGTGTCACCCAGGCTGGAGTGCAGTGGCACGATCATAGCTCACTGCAGCCTCAAACTCCTGGGCTCAAGTGATCCTCCTGCCTGAGCCTCCCAAGTAGTGGGATTACAGGCATGAGCCATCATGCCTCGTAGTTCTTTTTGTTCACTTCTTTGTTTTAATGCTGGGGCTATGTAATTCCAACAGAATGAGACTAGTCACTTCAGCTGATTGTTTTTTTCAATTGCTTGTTGGTTTAAGGCAGTTGGAATTTTAAAATTTAAGATCTTCTCATTTTTGCATTTGATACAAATGCCTGCTCTCAAGCATTTATCTGTGGTTTGAAACTTATCAAAAAAAAGAGGCCCAGGGCAAAAAGTGCCTCAACTCTTAATCTACTTTTGGTAAAATCATGGATTGCATTAAATATAATCTTTGTGAAGAAAAGATCTTGGCATGAAGAAATATCACATCTTTTGGTTAAATTCCCTTCACAGAAACCAGGCAGAATCTCACTACTTTTAAGTACAGAGGCCACAGTATTAGCTAGAAGGGAGCTTTATTGAAAGAATTCCAACTGCTAGATTTTACACTCAGGCAGAACACAATTGTCAAACTTCCCTCTTGTCTCACTGTAAATGTTCTTCACCAGCACATTCCCCAAAATAGAGCTGAGTTTCTCTGCCCATACAGATATGAAACAAATACAGCATGCTCCTTGACGTCTTTGAGGCCTAATGATCTGGTCCTGGGTCCTACTTAGCAGTCTGACTGCTTCCTCCCTTCCTTAAGCTTCCAGACTGGCCTCTGTCTGCAGACTTACTTACAAGCACTACTCAGTATTAACAGCATTTGAAAAAAGCTCACTCAGGAAAGACTCTTTCTACATATTAACCTGCAGGACAGTGGTTATTCTAACTGGTTTCAGGCTCCAATGACTTTGGGGATGTTTATCCCTTTGCATTGTGAACAAATGTGAACCTGAATAAGCCAGTCCTTCAAGATGGATACTGAGTGGCTAACTGGGCCTAAATTTAAAATAGAGCCTGTTGGAGCAGACATCTGTGAGAAAAAATAAAAATAAATAAATAAATAAATAAAATAAAATACAGCCAAGCAGCCATTTGCTGACTAGAGGTCACACTTGTATTCCGAGTTCCCTAGAAAACCTACACCTCTGTTCAACTTTGAGACTCCAGAAGTCACCTGAACCAACCAATCAGAGCTCATCTGCCTAGCCAATGAGGGCTCAGTTGTAGCAACCAATCAGAACTAAGCAAATTTCAATCCTTCATTTGAACAAACACCCTGGGTACCTGTGCTGGAACTTTTGTTATAAAACCTGAACCCTCTCTTTGTTCTCTGGAACACACTTTCACTTTACACTAAAGGCTGTGTCTCCCCAGTTTGCAAATTGTGCACTGGAATAAGTCTCTTTCCTCCAAATTCCTTTTCAGAGAACTTTACGCAGTACCCTACGCGCTCACACAAAAAGACACACTCATTTAGAACTCGATTCTGACCAAGTCCTTGCCTCTGAGTAATAGGCCTTGTTTTAAATCAGATTGTCTTTTTAGTTTCCCTAGAGTGGAGTTTATTATTTTATACCCACGAGACTAGATCCAAATTGTTCAGGCAGGGGTGAGGAACCTGTGGCCTTGGGGCCACATGTGGCATTCTGGATCATTGAATGTGGCCTTTTGACTGAATCTCCAAATTTTACAGAACAAATCCTTTTAATCCAGGCTGTCAGGAAATTAGAAGTCATTTATCTTAGTCTCAGATTATCTCATTTAGGCACTGGGCAGAAAGCAGGGAAATTACAAGGGACTCTCTAGGCTAGGGTAAGTACTAAGAAGGGCTGTCATTCCAGGTGAACCTGCCACCTATGAAAACTGCTGAGAGTATAAACTCCGAAGATTCTCTCTGCTCCTAAATTTTCTAGTATGAGAATGTCAGAGTTCAGAATTTATTTCCCATATCACCAAGATTATACTTAGAAACAAGATTCACTGGCTTTTTTCTGGAAATCTCTCTTTTAAAGACAAATGCATCATCTATGAAGAATTCTTGCCCCAAAATTGAATCTGAATTGGAGATTTACTGCCAATCTAAGGAAATACTAGGGTCAGAAAAATACGTTAAGCTACACTATGAGGATGTCATCAGCAAAATCAAAAGTGTAGGAAATTCTACAGGACAAATAACCTAGTCCTTCAATAAATAAATAACAAGAAGAGGAGGCAAAAAGCAGAAGAAAGGAATTGTAGAGTACAAAAAGAGACATATTACCCAATGCAATGCATGGCTCTTGTTTGAACCAACTGTTAAAAAAAGAAAAAAAGAAAGAAGAAAAAAAGAAATTTGAACACTGTATATTTTATTATGTTAAGATATTAGATATAATAAAGGTATTATGGGTTTTACTGTAATGGTTTTTACCTGTAAGTGGTATTTACAGATGAAATTATATAGCTGATATTTTCCTTGAAATAACTGTTAAAAGACAGAAGGGGAAAGGTATAAATAAGACTTTCTCAACATTGGCACTATTGACATTTTAGACCAGATAATTCTTCAGTGTAGGGGCCTGTCCTGTGCATTGTATGCTGTTTAATAGCGTTCCTGGTCTCTGCCCACTAGTTAGCAGAGGTACTTCCCAGCTATGAAGTCCAAAAATGTCTTCAGACATTGCCAAATATTCGGTGTCGGGCAAAATCATCCCTAGTTGAGAGCCATTGGTATAAATAAAACAAGGTTGTCCTTGTGTTAATAACTGTTGAAACTAGCATATATGAGTACGCAAGGATTTTTTTATTCCATTCCCTTTACTTTCATTGGAACTTTCAATAATAAAAGTTTTAAAATAGTCATTTAAAAAGGATTAAATGGTAGGGTAAGGAAGTGCAAATATTGGAAAAT
>CAUYSK010058852.1:0-33514 GCA_963575035.1 Avahi laniger | reverse complement strand
GATTTTTTAAACTTTATATTTGTTCACTTCCAGTAATTTTTTGTGAAAGCTAACATCTGGCCTTAAAAACCATATGCTTCTCTCAGAGGAAAGAGAAATGGCAAAATTGGCTCTTTAATTCACCATGCTGGACTTTTCTTTGGACTATAATCCAATAAAGGGACAACAAATATCAATAAAGAATTGTAATAATTTCCTCTAAGTCTATAATAATTTACTTGTACAGTTGTTACAGTTTCCATGAAAAACTTTATATTGAGTCGTTTATTCATAAACAATCAAATATTATTCATCATGATATTTGATAGTCTTTATCCATAAGATAAAGAAACCAAAGAAACATATATGAAACCATACATACCCGAAAATCATAGAACTAGAAGAGTTGTCAATGATGTCCTCATGCCATGGGAAAATGGTTGAGTGGGAAAGCAGGCATACATTTTCTATAGTGTTACATGGGTGTGAAACTAGTTAGGCATAGCAATGAAGAAAGAGCTCAAATGATGATAGCGGTCAGGGTTAAACAGTAGGATTTACTGTTTGAGGTTTGTTTACTTTCCCTAGGTTTATTTTGTCCAATTGCCTATAGTTTTCATATTTTCTCTTTGATTGCCAATAATAGCTCCAATCATCCAAGGAGGTTCATAACCTCTGGTGCAAAAGGTGATTAAACCGTTTGAGCAAATGGCTGTCAGTGTGTCTGGGTATGAGTTTGTTTTACCAAAGGAAACCTGAATTTTTTTACATGATGAGGGCTAATTGCTGCTAATTTCTAACACCTCTTAATTAGATTGGCAGAAGTTTCACACCAGGATCAAGGGATAACAAAAACTGTCAGGCTTCTTTGAAGGCAGCCTTCTCAAATGACTCTGAGACTGGGGACAGTGGGATCAACAGAATGTTTTCAGGCATTAGTTATATGAGGACTTCACAGGACACAGAGAACTGCAAAGGAATGCTGTTTAAAGCATTCTCTGTATATTTTGCACTTGATCTTAGCCAAAAGGCAGAGAAGCGATTATTCTTTGTATATTTTGGATACAAGTCTTTTCTAAGATATGTCTTTTGAAAGAATTTTCTCATAGTTTGAGGATTGTCATTTCATTCTCTAAACAGTGTCTTTTGCAGAGCAGAAGTTTTAATTTTAATGAAGTACAATTTATCAAATTTTTTTTCATAGATCATCCTTTTCCTGTTATATCTAAAGTCATCACCAAACCAAATTTCACTTAGATTTTCTCCTATGTTATCTTCTGGAAATTGTATAGTTTGCATTTTTTATTTAGGTCTATGATCCATTTTGAGTTAATTTTTATAAAAGGTATATAATCTATATCCAGATTTAATTTTTTGCATGTGTATGTCTAGTTGCTTGAGCACCATTTGTTGAAAAGATTTCTTTCTCCTTTGAATTGCCTTTGCTAGTTTGTCAAAGATGAGTTGACTACATTTATGTGAATCCACTTCTGTGCTCTCTGTTTTACTCCATTGATCTATTTGTCTACTCTTTTGGCAACCCCACACAGTCTTGATTACTGTAGTTTTATATTAAGTCTTGATGTCAGATCATATTAGTCCTTCACCTTTGTTATTCTTCAGTATTATGTTGGCTAGTCTGGGTCTTTTGCTACTCTGTACAAACTTTAGAATTAGTTTGTTGATATACACAAAATAATATGCTTGGATTGTGGTTGAGATTAAACCTATAGATCAAGTCAGGAAGAATTGACATCTTAATAATAGTGTCTGCCTTAATGAACATAGATTCTCTCTTCATTTACTTAGATTTTATAGTTTTACTCTTATATATGTTTCTTACTTATTTTGTGAAGTCTACTCAGGTATTTTAGGAGTTTTTGGTGCTACAGTAAATAGTGTTGTGTTTTAATTTTAAATTACAAATGTTCATTGTTGTATACAGGAAAACAAATTACTTGTGCAAATTAATCTTTTATCCTGCAACTTGCTATAATTGGTTGTAGTTAAAGAGTTTTTGTATTTTCTTGGGGGGAGGATTGGTCTAAGTAGGCAATCATATCACCTATGAAAATAAGGCAGTTTTATTTCTTACTTTCCAATCTCTGTACTTTTTATTTCTTTTGCCTTAGCTAGGACTTCTAGTACAAAGTTGAATTGGAGTGATGAGTGCAGACATACATGTCTTATTCCCAAACTAAGAAAAGAAGCATCTAGTTTCTGACCATCAAGTGCGATGGTAGCTGTAAATTTTTTGTAGATACTGTTTATCAAATTGAGGAAGTTCCTCTCTATTTCTTGTTTTCTGAGAGTTTTAATCACGAATAGGTGTTGGATTTTGTGAAATCCTTTTCCTCAATCTATTGATATGATCATATGATTTTTCTTCTTTAATTTATTGATGTGATAAATTACATTAATTGACTTTCAAATGTTGAACCACACTTTGATACAAGCATATTTGCATACTTAGAATAAATCCCACTTGATCATTATATATATTTCTTTTTATTCATGTTTGCATTTGATTTGCTAATATTTTGTTGAGGATTTTTGTGAGTGTGTTTATGAGAGATATTTGTATATAGTTTTCCTTTTTTGCGATGTCTTTGGTTTTAGCATTAGGGTAATGCTGTTCTTATAGAGTGAGTTAGGAAGTATTGCCTCTGTTTCTATTTTCTGCAAGAGATTATAGAAAATTGCTATCATTTCTTCTTTAAATGTTTGATAGAATTCATCTGGGAATGGTATTTTCTGTTATGGGTGTTATTGTTTATTGAACCTCTTTAATAGATATAGGCCTATTCGGATTATCTATGTCTCCTTGTGTGAGCTTTCATAGATCTGTGAGTCTTTCAAGGAACTGGTCCATTTCATCTAAGTTATCAAATTTATAGACATAGAATTATTTATAATGTTACCTTATTATTCTTTTAAGGTCTGTAGTATAAGTTGAGATGGTCCCTCTTTCATTTCTGGTAGTAATGTGTCTCTTCTTTCTGATTTTCTTGGCTAGTCTGCTGGGGTTTATCAATTTTACTGATCTTTTCAAAGAATCAGCTTTTGGTTTTGTTGATTTTCTTTATTAATTTCTTGCTTTCAATTTCATTGATTTCTACTTTAGTTTTTATTATTTCTTTTATTCTGCTTGTTTAGATTTAATGTACTCTTCTTTTTTAAGTGCCCTAAAGTTAAAGCTTAGATTATTGCTTTTAGATCTCTCTTTTCTAACGAATACATCAATGCTATAAATTTCCATTTAAGTACTGCCTTTAGTCCATTCCACACCTTCTGATAAGTTGTATTTTCATTTCCATTTAGTTCAAAATATTTTAAAAATTTCTCTTGAGACTTCTTCAATCCATATGTTATTTAGAAGTGTGTTGTATAATCTCCAAATATTTGGAGATTTTTCTAGCTATTTTTCTGTTACTGATTTGTAGCTTAATTTCATTGTGTTGTGAGATCATACTTTGCATGATTTCTATTCTTTTAAATTTGATAAGGTGTGTTTTATATTTTGAGGAATGCACCATGTTAGCTTGAGAAGAATGTGTATTGTGCTGTTGTTGGATGAAGTATTCTATAAGTGTCAAATAGATTGAGTTTTGATGGTGCTGCTCAGGTCAAGTATATTCTTATAGATTTTTCTGCCTTCTGCATCTGTCAATTACTGATAAAGGAGTGTTAAAGTCTCCACTATAATAGTGGATTTGTCTATTTCTCCTTGAAGTTCTATCAGTTTTTGCCTCATGTAATTTTCATGCTCTGTTGTTAGGTGCATACATATTCAGCATTGTTATATCTTCTTGGAGAATTGATTGTTTTATTACTAAGTAATACCCCACTTTACTCCTGATGATTTTTCTGGTTCTGAAGTCCACTTTGTCCAAAATTAATATAGTTACTGCAGCATTTTTTATTCTTTTTTCTTTTCTTTTCTTTTCTTTTCTTTGAGACAAAGGTTCACTCTGTCACCCTGGGTAGACTGCAGTGGCATCATCATAGCTCACTGCAACCTCAAACTCCTGGGCTCAAGCAACCCTCCTGCCTCAGCCTCCTGAGGAGCTGGGACTACAGACATGTGCCACCATGCCCCACTAATTTTTTCTATTTTTAATAGAGACGGGGTCTCACTCTTGCTCAGGCTGGTCTTGAACTCCTGAGCTCAAGAAATGCTCCCACCTCAGCCTCCCAGAGTGCTAGGATTACAGGTGTAAGCCACCACACCTGGCCTAGCTTTCTTTTGATTGTTGTTAGCATAGTATATCTTTCTCCATCCCATTGTTTTTAATCTACCTGTATCTTTATATGTAAAGTCAGTTTCTTGTAGATAACTTGCAATTGGGTTGCATTTTAAATCCACTCTGATAGTCCCTATCTTTTAACTGGTGTATTGAGACCATTCACATTTAAAGTGAATATCGATATAGTTGAATAAATATATGTACAATTTTTGTAATTGTTTTCTATTCATTGATTTTGTTCTTTGTTCCCTTTTTATATTCCACTCTTTTTCTTTTGCCTACTCTGACTTTGTTTTTTTACCTAAAAAATACATTCTGGTTTTAATCAAGCATTTTGTATGTTTCTATTTTCTCTCCTCTCTTAGTATATCGATTATACCTATTTTTAATGTTTTTTATTGGATACCCTTGAATTTGAAAAAATACATTTACAACTAATCTAAGTCCACTTTCAAATAACATTATACCATTCACAGATAGTGCAGGTATCTTATAATGGATTATTTTCAATTTCTCTCTCCCATCTTTCATAACATTGCTGTCATATATTTCAAATATCCATAAGCTATCATTTTTAAAAATATTTCTGCTTTTATTATTTTGAATAAGCTATTATATGTTAGATCAGTTTAGAATAAGTAAAATGACCACACATACTCATTAAGATGGCACTATATTTAAAAAAAAAAACAGGAAATAACAAGTGTTGATGAGAGTGTGGAGAAATTGGAAACTTGTGTACTGTTGGTAGGAATAAAATATCACACAGCCGCTATGGAAGATGGTGTGGAAATTCCTCAAAAAACTGAAAATATAATAACAATATGATATAGCAATTCTACTTCTGGATATTTACCCAATGGTGTTGAAAGCAGGGTCTTGAAGAGATATTTAAACATCCATGTTCATAACAGCATTATACACACTAGCCAAAAGGTAGAAGCAACCCAAGTCTCCATTGACAGGTGAAAGAATAAACAAAATGTGATGTACACAAAAAATGAAATATAATTCAGCCTTTAAAAGGAAGGAGATTCTGACATATACTATAACATGAATGAACCTTGAGAACATTATGCCAAATGAATTAAACCAGTCACAAAAAGAGAAAGACTATATAATTCTTCTTATATGAGGTACCTAGAGTAATCAAATTCATGGAGAAAGAAAGTAGAATGGTGGTTGGCAGGGGCTGGAGGTAGGGAGAAATAGGGAGCTATTATTTAATGGAGATAGAGTTTCAGTTTTGCAAGATGAAAACAGTTTTATAGATTGGTTGCACAACAATGTGAGTGTACTTAACACTAGTGAATTGTATGCCTAAAAATGATTAATTAAGATGGTAAATTTTATGTTATATGTTTTTTAATTAAAATTCTTTTAATTAAAAAGATTAGTTTAAATCAAAGATTTTATTTTTCTTTCATTTATTACCTCTCAAATAAATCTTCCAAAATTGATCTGTAAATTGAATGCCATCCCAAACAAAATTCAGCAGGCTTTTTGTAAAACATTACCAAATGATTATAAAGTTCCCATAGAAATTCAAAGTACCTAAAATAGCCAAAAGAACTTTCAAAAAGAACAAAGTTTGAGACTAACACTGCCTGATTTCAATATTTATTATAAAGCTCCAAGATAGAATGTTAATGATGTAAAAAGGAAACAAATCAATGAAATAGAAATGAATCCAGAAATAGACCCACACACTTATATTGACAACCAATTTTTGACAGAGGCATAAACGCAATTCAGTGGGCTAATGAAAGCCTTTTCAACAAATGGTGTTGGAACAATTAAATACTCATATGCAACAAAAAGAACTTCAATCCAAATTCTGTACTATATAAAATAATTTACTGAAATGTGAGACCTAAATGTGTCATCTAAAACTATTAATCTTCTAGAAGAAAATATAGATGGGAGGCAAGATGGCTGACTAGAGACATTGCTTACTGGACTGTCCCAGTCCAGAGGGAAGGAAGGGTTTCAGATAAAGGAGAGGAGAGAAAGGACACAGTTCAAGTGGGGATCAGAGGAAAAAGTACCAGAGCCTGCCGGGTCCTCATGGAGGAAAATTGCGAAGCACAAAAGGAAGAGGAAAAAGGAAAAAAAGATATTGATGAGGATCAAACCCAGAGAAACTCGAAGCCTGGTGAAGGGGTAATCGGGGATACCTTTCTCCTTCCCACACTCCTTCAGTGATCACGTTACTTGGAAGCTTTTCCACTCCCACAAGCCCCAAGCACTGTGGCAACCACGGAATTATGGGGAGAACTTGTGTGGTCCCAGAGCTTGGACATTCTGTGCAGGGTTCCCCTCCAAGGAGAGTGACTCAAGAGGCCGGAGAGCCAGCTTCCTTCTGTTCAGACTCTTATCCTCCCCCACTCCACCCCCTTACCCACTGCAACCAGGAGAGTCATTTGAGCCAAAAATTTGGTGAGTGGCTGCTTCTCCTCAACTGGCCTGTCCTCTAGTCTGAGGTTTTCACAGAGAGTTGGACCCATGCCTTTCTTCTTGAGGACCTGCAGTGAATGCAGGGTGCCCAATCTGGGAGCTCCCTGCCTATTGGCATTTCCTAGAAGTGCACTCCACCGGGCCAGAGATGCAGGCTGGATCCTGTGTCCCCAGGAATCAATCAGATTGCTGGGGGACATGAGGGGAAATTTGGGAACTGGACTCAGGAGGCAAGGGAGTCCACATGGGTGGAAATGATGGGAGAATACAGTGTGGGTGTGAGACATAGCTATATGGGGGAGTGCCCTTGCCCCCCCCCAGGAAAGCTGCATTGTCAGTCTAGGGTGGGTCCTCCAGCAGGGCAGATCCCAGCCCACAGCACCATAGCAACCAAATGCATGCATTCAGGTACCCATTTGCAACTGGACACTGGAGGGCAGGGGTAACAAAAGATGGGAGGAGCTCACTTCCATCAGCCAGTAGGGGAATTGTGGCCCCTACCTCACAAGCAGCCTCCCGGGTTGGGAGAGCTGCCTTGACCTTCCTCTCAGTGGCTTTCCCTAGCAACCAGGAAAATCACTTTGGAGCCCTGCTGCAGCTCAAAGCCACACTGTCGGACCAGGGAAGGTGCCCTGGTGTGGAAGATCCCAGCCTGCAGTGTCATAGCAACCAAATATGGCATGTTCAGGCATCTGCTTGCAACCAGACACCAGAGGGCAGGGATAACGCAAGAGGGGTGGAGCTCACTCCTGACAGCCAGTTGGGGAATTAAGCAGTCATCCTGGTTTGGAGGGACTGCCTTGAGCCTCCTCCCAGCAGCTCCCCCTAGCATCTGGGAAAATGAGCTTTGAACCCCGCCCAGGCTTTGCAAAGCCTTCAGGCTCACCCAGCCTAACCATGCACTGCCTCATTCCTCCACCCATCTCTGCTGTGGTGGAGAACAAGCAACCACCTGGAAGCTACAAGGCTCCTCCCAAAGCCTGGGGCATTCAAGTGCTTCTCCTGAGGGACTAGAGCTTATTATAGGCACAAAAGAACATCTCTGCAGTTGACTCCTTCCTGCAAGCATAAACCATTGACAGGGAGATCAACTGTATAGCTCGTTACAGTATTTACCAACTCAATCAAACAGGCCATGCTGATTCTTACAAGCATCACCCACAATCTCAGAGATTAAGCTGGAATCCCACTACAATTCACATTGCTAGGAAGAAGTGAAGACAGCAGGATAGAAGCAACCCCAGGGGACACTGCTTTTTAGGACAGAAACAGAAGTTACAGGCAGCTCGATCTGTGAGGGGTCTCCCTCTTCCACTGCAGACCTCTGGGATGATCAGGGAGTGCTCAGAGTCTCTGCAGAGACATTCTACTGGAGAATAAGTGCAGCAAAGACCTGGTACATGCCAATCCCAGGTAGGTTTCTGCAACCTATGCCATCCCGATTGCTCCAACACATGGATCCAGGTCTGCTTGGGACCCAGCCTTCCAAGAGTAGCCTTTGCATTACCACCACTGGGCTAGGGAGGAATCCCCCTGTGCAATGCCCTGTGACAGGGGGCTGAGCATGGCTCCTTCTTGGTGTGGGAGCTAAATAGAGGAGGGGCCCCAGATGCAACAGGCACCACATGGGAAGCCTGTGGTGGCTGCCTTGGTGGGTCCTAGGTGTGTGTGGGGGGATCTTCACTGATCAGCAGCTCCAGCCCACCTGCATGGCTCCTGGGCCACTGAGAAAAACCTCTCCCTGTGAAACTGGGCATAGGCAGTCCCCATGCTGGTGGAATAACCCCCAATATGGGCAGCTATGCCCCTAAAATTGCCAGAGCCATCTGTGCCTGTGACTCTTGCTGCGCCCGAGTCTGAGGTTCTGTCCCTGTAGCTCCAGGGCCCCCACCGGGCCTGTGACTCTACCCCTGAAACTCCAGAGTTGTGCCTTGACCCTAAGACCCCAACACTGAGTCCCCATTACTAACACTGGGCTAGCAGAACATCCATGAGGGGCAACACTTCACTCCGGAGCACCCAGCCCTGAGCAGCCATCACTCTTGGACTTGAATGAGAGAGTCCCCGGCAAAGGAGAACAGGTGCCCTGCCGTCTTATTAAACCAGAGCTGAGAGAATAGGAGCCAATTGAGAAGAATCCAGCAAAAGAACCTTAGCAACATGAAAAAAAACAATAGTTCAATATTCCCAAGGTAACACAATGGAGCTATAGTAATGGACTCCACCAACAAGAAAATTTCTGAAATGACAGAAATGTAATTCAAATGGCAAATAAGACAAATGGAATTGAAGAGAAAGTTGAAAAACAACAAAAAGAAGCCAAAAAAAAAATTTCAGGAAATCAATGAAAAAAATGAAAAAGTCACTAGAGAGCTAGACAACATAAGAAAGGTTATAAGAGAACTTAAAGAAATGAAAGAGTCATTTAGGGAATTTCAAAACACACCACAAAGCTTTAACAACAGGCTAAACCAAGGAGAAGAAAGAACTTCAGAGCTTGAAGACAAGGATCTTGAGATAATCCAGTCATTTAAAGAGGCAGAGAAGAGTATTTAAAAAAGTGTGAGCAATCACTGAGTGAGATGTGGGACTGTGTGAAGCAAATTAACATTCAAATTGTAGGTATCTCTGAGGGAGGAAAAGAAAGAGGTAAAAGCATAGAAAACCTATTTGAGGAAAACTTTCTTGGTATTGCCAGAAATTCAGACATATAGATACAAGACGACATCAAACACTGGAAAGATTCATAGCAAATAGGTCATCTCTGAGATATGTAATAATCAACCTGGCCAAAGTCAAAATGAAGGAGGAAATTCTGCAAGAAGTAAGACTAACACTCCAAATAACCTAGAAAGGAAAATTCATTAGGCTAACTGCAGACTTCTCAGCAGAAACCTTACAAGCCAGAAGAGACTGGGGCCTCATTTTAAATCTGCATGAACAGAACAACTGCTAGCCTAAAATTCTGTATCCTGCAAAACTAAGTTTCATAACTGATGGAGAAATTGAGTCTTTTCCAGGCAAGCAAATACTGAGGGAATTTACCATGACAAGATCTACCTTGCATAAAATACTCAGACCAGCATTATACACAAATCAGTATAATAGATACCCACTAGTGTGACCTCACCTAAAAAAAACCCCAAACTCACAACTCTTATAAAACAATAGAACAAGAGGTAAAACAAAGCAATAAGGGACTACCCAACAGGATGAACAGACCAACATCCCACAAATCAATGCTATCAATTAATGTTGACAGACTGAATGCTCCTCTCAAAAGACATAGGCTAGCTTAATGGATTAAAAAATACAACCCAAGTATCTTCTGTCTCCAGGAAACATATCTAAACCACAGGAATGCACACAGTCTAAATGTGATAGGATGAGAAATAATATTTCATATGAATGGAAATCAAAAGAGAGCAGATATAGCCATTCTCATATCAGATAAAAATTGACTTTAAGCCAAGAAAGGTAAAGAAAGACAAAGAGGGTCATAATATAATGATCAAGGGAGAAATTCAACAAGAAGACATAACAGTTCTAAATATATATGCGCCCAAACAGGAGCTTCCAGATACCTAAAAAAAATTTTACTATAGCTAAGCAAAGAAATAAATAACACCACTATAATTGTTGGGGACCTCAACATCCCACTATCAGAATTTGACAAATCATCAAAGCAGAAAAAAAATAAGGAAACAATGGACTTAAACCAAATTCTAAATTATATGGACCTAACAGACATTTACAGAACTTTCTACTCCTAACTATAGAATATGCATTCTTCTCAGCAGCAGTTGGGACATTCCCTAAGATTGATCATATCTTAGGCCACAAAACAGATCTCAACAGATTCAAAAAAATGGAATTAACACCATGTACCTTTTCAGACCACAGTGGAATAAAACTGGAAATCAATCACAAGAGAAACATTCAAACCTATACAAAGTCATGGAAATTAAACAACTGATGACTGAACGATTATTGGATCAAGAATGAAATTAAGATGAAAATAAAAAAATTCTTTGATCTGAATGACAATGGGGACACAGCCTATTAAAATCTATAGGTCACAGGAAAAGCATTCTTCAGGGGAAAATTCATAGCCATAAATGTCTACATGAAAAAGACAGAAAGATCACAAATTAACAACATAAAGTCACACCTCAAGGAACTAGAAAAGGAAGAACAAATCAAACCAAAAATCAGCAAAAAGAAGAAATAATGAAGGTCAGAGCAGAACTAAATGAATTGGAAAACAAACAAAAAAACAAAAACAATACAAAGGATTAAGGAAACAGAAAGTTGGTTCTTTGAAAAGATAAACAAAATTGATAGACCTCTTGCTAGATCAGAAGAGAAAGGACCCAAATAAGCTCAATCAGAAATGAGAAAGGTGACATTACAATTGATACTGCAGATATACAAAACATCATCCATGAATACTCCATAAATATCTATGCACATAAACTAGAGAATGTAGAGGAAATGGACAAGTTCCTGGAAACACACAACCTCCCAAGACTCAATCAGGAAGAAATAGAACTCCTAAAGAGACCAATAATGAACAGTGAGATGAAAACAGTAATAAAATACCTGCCACCAAAACAAACAACAACAACAAAAGCCCTGGACCAGATGGATTCACAGCCAAATCCTATCAGACCTACAAAGAAGACCTGGTACCCATAGTACAGAAATTATTCCATAACATTGAGAAGGAGGGAATCATCCCCAACTCATTTTATGAAGCCAGTATCACCTTCATGCCAAAGCCAGGAAAGGACACGACAAAATAGAACACTACAGACCAATATCTCTTGTGAATATAGATGCAAAAATTCTCAATAAAATACTAGCAAACCAAATTCAATAACACATCAAGAAAATAACCCACTAGGACCAAGTGGGCTTCATCCCAGTGATGTAAGGATGGTTCAACATATGTAAATCAATAAATGTGATTCACTACCTAAACAAAAGCAAAAATACATACCATATGATCATCTCAATAGATGCAGAAAAAGCATTTGACAAAATCCAGTACCCTTTCATGATAAAAACCCTCAACAACGAACTAGGCATAGAAGGAACATATCTCAGAATTATAAAAGCTATATATGACAAACGCACAGCCACCATCATAGTGAATGAGGAAAAATTGAAAGCATTCCCCCTAAGAACTGAAACAAGACAAGGATGCCCACTGTCACCACTTCTATTCAACATGGTTCCAGAAGTCCTAGCCAGAGCAATCAGGCAAGAGAAAGAAATAAAGGGTATCCAGATGGGGAAAGAGCAGGCCAGACTATTGCTCTTCACTGACGATATGATCTTGTATCTAGAAAACCCTATACACTCAATCAAGAGTGTCCTGAAATTGATAAATAAATTAAGCAAAGTCTCAGAATACAAAATCAATGTACAGAAATCAGTAGCATTTCTATATATTGATGACAGTCAAGCTGAGAGTCAAATCAAAGACTGAATACCATTTGCAATAACTACAAAGAAAATAAAATACCTAGGAATGTACTTAACCAAGGAGTTGAAAGATCTCTACAAGGATAACTACGAAACTCTGAGGAGAGAAATAGCAGAGGATACAAACAGTTAATCATTTCTTATAACTGCAGGTGAACCTACGTGTATATCAAAACAAAAATTATTTTTAAAGTTCAGTTCTTTTCCCTTTTGCTCTTAAGGGAAAGACTAATATTGTAGTATGACCTCTATAAGGCCCTACACTTTCTGACTCCTGCATGTTTATCTAGCTTTATCATTTAACATTTCTCCTCTCTCAAGTAGCCATACTGAAAATTTTTTCAGTATCAGGAGCTCAACATGGTCTTCCTCTGTTCAGGGCCATTTATCAAGCTCTTCTTGCTGCCTGGATCATTCCTCCCTCCTCCTCTTTACTTTTTTGACTTCCATTCATCCTATAGGTTTCAGAATAGAAGTCACTACTTTCTGGAAGCTTTTTCTTACCTAACACCTTCCAAATCTGGGTTCGCTGTTCCTCCTATAAGCTGCAATAGTATCCTGTGCTTGCTACTACCATAGAACACACTATTTTCTTTTGTAATTATTAGTTTGTCAGGCTCAGGCTCAATCTCCTCCATTGGACCACAATCTTCAAGAGAACAAAAATTGTGCCTATTGTGTTCATTACTGCTTACCTGGCACCTAGTGCAGTGCATGGCACAGAGAGGGTGCCCAATAAATCTTTTCTGAATGAATGAATGGATGAATGAATGAATGAATAAAGCAAGCCTCAGGCCAAATTACTAGTAACTAAAACATGATCCATCCTAATCACTTTATGACTCTAGCCAAAACATCCTTCCATCTTCCCTTTCCCTCCTCTGTTCACATACATCAATCAGAACATCTTGTGGCTCTACCTTTGAAACATCTTATGGCTGTACCTTCATTTTCTCTCCATCTCCACTACTACCATCCCGTGCCAACCTACCACCATCTCTTTCCTGACCTATTTATAAGAGTTTCTGTACTGTTCTAAGTCTTTACCATCTATAATAGACCCCTAGCTCATTATCATAACCTACAAAGCTCTATGTGATCTTTTCTAAGAAAATTAACACATCTCTGTGCAAAGTAGAAATATTAGAATATATATATATTCTATAAAATACACACACATATATGTATGGATAGAAATAGGTATATTTTTTTAACAAAGGGACTTTAAACTTTATATATATATATAAAATGGAAGCTAAATTTCAGCCTGTTACTGAAAGAACAGAAATTAAACAGGTTTGTTCTCTAAATTCAAGTTGTATAGAATTCCAGAAATATAGATTCAAAATTAGTTTTTGTCATACAGAGTCTGAAGTCCTTCATGTTAAAAAAGATAAACATTCTAACAGTTGAACTCACAACCATACTTTGGAGAAAACCTGGTTGATTAGTATAGCACACCATTCTAAGGATTCAGAAGGTTTACAAGTTAAGCAAGTTTCAGCCAGCATATTGTGGTGGGCATCTAGATCTTTTAAAACCCTTAATTCAGGGAACACCAAGAGAGGCGATGTCAGCAAGAAAGCAGATTAGGAGTTTCCAAAGCTCATCCACTCATAGAAACATCAATTCAAATAACCATCCACACATGAAAATACCTTCGTAAGAGCTGATCAATCCAGGTGAGATATTACTGTCACTGTGGAGCACAAAAATAAGAAAGGATATATTGAAGAGGATTGAAAGATAGTTTCACATTACCCACATCACTCTTCTCTCAAGCCCATATAGCAAAATGCAGAGAAAGATACTCTCTGCATCAGGGAAGCACAGTGAAGAACACCAGACTTCACTGCTGATCCCATCATCAGGCCCTCCCCAGTTAACTCCAGTGCCAGGCCCTGTGGACTCAGGCTGCAGGCCTGCACCTGCAGACCCCAGTGACAGGCCTGCCCATTGAACCCAACTCTAGGTCCATCCTGTGGACCCAGGCACCAGATCAGACTGCCTTAGTGCCAGTCAGCCCATACAGAATCTCTGCTGAAGTTAGCCTGTAAAATTGGAAGAGGTGTCTACTTTTCAAATGCACGAACACTTACGCAAAGCCCCAGTAATCACAAATTACTTTCTCTCATGTGTTCTCAGAGAACACTGGGACTCTAGTAATACACTGTCAGGCCTGTCTCAATGCAGAGTGTAACAGCAGCAACACAATACCAAAGCTTTGTAGAAAACTTGGACCAAAAGGAGTCCTTAGGAACACAGAAAGGGCAGTCTCTTCCATAAGCGGTGCTGGGAAAACTGGATATCTGCATACAGAGAATTAAATTAGACCCTTATCTCATACCATATACAAAAATCAACTCAAAATAGATTAAAGACTAAAAGGTAAGACTTGAAACTTTAAAACTATTAGAAGAAGTTAGGAGGAAAGCTCCATGACTTTGGTCTGGGTAATGATTTTTTTGGATATAACCCCAAAAGCACAGGCAGCAAAAGCAAAAATAGACAAACGGAATTATATCAAGCTAAAAACTTATACAAAGCAAAGGAAATAATTGACAGAGGGAAGAGACAACCTACATAATGGGAGAAAATATTTGTAAATTGTAGCTCTGATAAGGGGCTAATATCCAAAATATATAAGGAACCCAAACAACTCAATAGCAAGAAAACAATCAATCCAACTTAAAAAAAACAGACAAAGGACCTGAATTGACATTTCTCAAAAGAAGATATACAAATGGCCAACAGGTGTATGAAAAAAATGCTGAACATCACTAATAATCAGGCAAATTCAAATTAAAACCACAAATGAGATATCATCACCTCACATCTGTTAGAATGACTGTTACCACAAAGAAAAAAAAGATAACAAGTGTTGATGCATATGTGGAGAAAAGGGAATCTTTGTTCGCTGTTGGTGGGAATGTAAGTTGGTACAGCCATTAAGGAAAACAGAATGGAGTTTTCTCAAAAGACTAAAAATAGAATTACCATATGATCCCGCAATCCCACTTCTGGGTATATATACATCCAAAAGAAAGGAAATAGTATGTTGAAGAGATGTCTGCACTCCCATGCTCATTGCAGCATTATTCACAATAGGCAAGACGTGGAATCAACCTGTGTCCATCAACGGATGAATTGATAAAGAAATAGTGGTGTCTGTGTGTGTGTGTCTGTGTGTATACACAATGGAATACTATTTAGCTGTAATAAAGGAGGAAGTTTTGTCATTTGTGACATGGATGAGCCTGGAAGACATTATGGTAAAGGAAAGAAGCCAGCACAGAAAGAAAAATACTGCCTTATCTCACTTATATGTGGAATCTAAGAAAGTGGAACTCATAGAAGCTGAGAGTAGGATGGTGGTTGTTAAAGGACAGGGGATGGGGGAAATGAGAAGATGTTAATCAATGTTTATGGAGTTTCAGTTTTGCAAGGTAAACAAGTTCTGAAGGTCTAATGTACAACGTGGTGACTATAATTAATAATACTATATTGTATACTTGAAATATGCTAAAAGAGTATCTTAAATGTTCTCACCACAAATAAAAGGCAACTAACTATTTGAGGCAATGGATATATTCCTTAGCTTGATCATGGTAATCAATTCACAATCTGTATGTATATAAAAACATTGCATTTCATACCTTAGATACAATTTTTATTTGGCAATTATATCTCAATAAAGCTGGAAAGATAAAATCCTTAACTCAATTCCTCATAGAACTACTTTAAACACTTAATTATCTACCAAAGGAGAGAATAAATGAATGAAAAACTGCCCATACAGGAAAAAAGTTTCACTTAGAAGATCAGATTTTATTTTCCCAGAGTCACTGGTAAAGTAACAATTCTTGGAAATTCTCATTAAATACATTAAGATGAAAGTGAACATTACTTTATAGCAACTGTCTACTCTTCCATCACTGTAGTATTCTTCTCCTCCCTTCCTCCCACTCCTGCCTGAACCCAAACCTTTATTTGTATTAGACATCTCAATTGCCAAGCAAGGACATGTTCTTTTATGTTCTGAAAGTGAAAACATCACTTTGAGACTATGAATTTTTAAATCGCCACAAGATTTTCCATAGTTGTGTTTAAATTGTGGATGTTTTTAACCTAGTCAAATATTTGGAGTCTGTCAGTAAACTATACATTTTCGGCAACTACCAATATATTTTAAATTTCTACATATAATCAAAAAGTCCTCTCCTTAATATATTTTTCTGTGGCTGGGATCAAGGCCACAATATCTTGAGCACTGCAAGCAGAAATATTATTTTAATATTTCCACAGAGAAAGGAAAACTATATGTCATAAATTGGGCGTCTATATTATTATCATGGATGCTAGAAAATTAACTCTCTTTGGTGGTTTTCTGACACCAGTGTTTAATGGTAGCTTTATTACAAGCCATCTCTGTGTAAATAAAGAAAAAATATATTTATACAAGTAGAAATAAATGTGCATGATTTACCAGCACAGTTAACTCAAGATTTTCCAGACTTATAACCACAACTGATAGGAAGATTTATCGTCACAGCTGCCTGTGTTAAACTTCTTTTTCTTGTAGTTGAAGGAATCAAATTTCTTCTTGGAGATTAGTCATTTGTGGGGGTATCGCCAACTGCAAAACACTTCTGTTATGAATGAGGTGCACTCCTCCGTTGCTGTCCTCCAGCCTTAATTGTTCACCCCTTTTTGTGTCTTTCATACTTACACACAGACAAATTTTAATGACTTACACAGTTAAGTTTTCTTTAGTTGTTATTCAAACCTTAAACTCCAGGTTGCCTTGTTTGATGGTTATATGGTAATCTCACAAAGAAGGATGGGATGAAATGACATGTTGACTCATGTTCACAAGGATGCAATCTGAGCAAAAGAGAAATTTTATCTTATATGGGGTGTGAAAGTGAGAAGGGAGCAAACATTTCTTGGACAGCTATAAATATGCCAAGCACTGTGTTAGGCTCTTTATTGAAATTATCTCATCTCGTTCCTAGAGCAATCCTGCAAAAGGCTAGGTGATATTTGCATTTCACATGTGAGAAAATTGACTTTCTAAGATCGTGCAGCTTATTAGTAGCTGAGCAGGCGTAAGAACCCAGATGCAAGTGATTCTAAGGCTTTAATGTGCTTTTTCTCCATTTGACCATATAGCCTCTGAAGTCCTAGAATACAGTTGGACAATACATCATTACAACTATACAAATTACAGAGATTTTAAAACAACAACTTTATTAAGAAATAATCCACAAACCATACAATTCATCCTTTTAAATTGTGTAATTCAATGGCTTTTAATATTTTCACAGAGTTGTACACAGTAAATTTTAGATTATTTTCATCACTTCAGAAAGAAACCCTGGACACTTTAGCTACCACTTGTGTATCACCTCACCCTCACTCCCAACTTTAAGCTACAGCTAATCTAATTTCTCTCTCTACAGATTTGCCTATTATATGGACAATTCATATAAGTGGAATCATACAATATGTGTTTTTGTGACTCGCTTCTTTCACTTAGCATGTTTTCAAGGTTCATCCATGTTGTAGCATGTATTGGTATGCCATTCCTTTTTATAGCTAAATAATATTCCATTGTATGGCTATACCACATTTTATTTATCCACAACTTTTAAGGATTTGATGCTATGTCTAAATAAGAAAATTCTAAAGCTGAAAAAGTTTTTAATGGTTCACCTGTTATGTTATTCACCTAAATCATGTGATACTAATTAGGTTTTTTCCTACGTTTTTCTAGGGGCTTCTGGGAACATGCATCCTGAAACTTGCGTAGTACTCTCATAATTTCCACTAACCACTGGCTTTATGAAATCATTTTAATTAATAAAATTTTGTTTGGACCTATATGAAGTATCTATACATATTAAGTCATTGCCAATTGAAGACCTATGACTGAACAATTGAGCAAAGAGTGAGATATCAGTAAATCTGCAAGATATTTGATTTATTTCATGCCATTATTACTAGTTTGGTTGTCTGATTGTTTTAGCACCATATAGATAGTCTAATTTACCGTACTAGATTGTATCTAAAATGACACTGGAAAAACTAGTTAAAAAGCAAAAGAAATTCAAGCCATTTACTTATCATCATAACTGGTAGCTTGAGTTTAAATTTACAAAAAAATTATGAACTGGCCAGCCAATTTGCTTAAAAATTGGCAATAATTATTTTGTGAGGAGATACAGCATATATGTAAAAATAAACTACTGCCTATTTCTGTCAAAGTTTTAGCCAATGACCCAATTATGTTATTTATGAAAGTTATAGGACTATTTAATTATAGGTTTTATTATTGACCAAAAATGGATCAGAAATACTGACATGTTATGTAGTTTAATTACCTTTCTTCAGGATCCAACAGTCTAAATAACTTTATCAGCCTTCCTTTGCCTTCTTAGTTCCTAAAATAAAAAGAGAAGAAAGCCCTTATTCAAGCAATTGTATAAATATACAGTAGGGTCTAACACATTTGTACAAACCCCACAAAGTCTTGGCTAGAATGAAACAAAGAACTCTTCAGCATCTGTCTTGATTAATCACAGAATACAGGCATTTTGGAAACCACTTTAAGCCCTAAAACCGTAAGTGTGTCCAAAGTAGAATATACAGAAAGAGCAGTTACCGGCTAGAGCCACCATAGTAGCCCATTAGAGAGGTTCTTCCTCAGGGTATAAATGGCACTTTTTTTCATGACCTATACCTTATTGGTACTTGTCACACAAGATGAATGAAATTAATATACAAGATAGGGTTTATGCAACCGTAATCTAGGAATTCCTCCTCTGATCTCATTTTATAAGCAAACACTCTCTTTGAACTAATGTGCAATGGATCTTCAAATCCTATGTTAAGGTGATTCCATCTCGTGATAAAAATTCTATTTTGTATAAAAAATACCTTATCATTTTAGAGGTACTATTACATAAATTATTCTTCTTTATATTTATAATTTATTATTTTAAAATATTTTATATATCACACATATTAATGTTTCCTCAACATCCTTTCAACAAATATTAAATTTCCATCACATCAGTCTTTTTATAAAAAGGAAAAACTGAAGTTATTCTTTCCCATTTCCTGTTTCTTTGCTTTCTCATCTATGGTGTACTTTAGCAACCCTGCTGGCCATTTTTGCTCCCAATCCTCATACACATTTATGAGCTTCGCATTTATGTTCTGCCTGAGAGGCATGGCCAAGGTTGTGATTCTTTTTCTCCCTTTTCCCCATGAGATACCATATACATTATGTAGCTTACCTAATTCTTTTCACTGTTGTCTTGGCCAGCTAGCTCCCAAAGATTTCTGACATGGCACATTCATAGGGTACATGAAACTGGGTGTCTTCCTTTCTTTGTCCTATCCCTCTTCCTCCTATCCTAATCCAGTCTTTTCTTGAGTGGATGCTGTCTTTCTTGATCTAATTTTTTAATCTTTATCCTGATTCCCCTTTGTGAATGTTCATGTCTCTTCCAACTCTATTGTGCAAAATCTCCTCTCCAATGGGATGTTGGTATAAAGAGGGGGAAATATGAAGAATAACTCCCAGATATTAAGGCTAAGGAGAGTAATGTCATACTGAGGCAGGGAATAGGTAATCAAATGTTTTCTGGTTGAGCCAACAAGTTTGACTGGAGTTCTGGAGAGAGGCCTAAACTGCTGATATAAATTTGGAAGGAATGAGAAAAGAAGAGGATGGAACTACAGAATCTTGGCAAACATCATCATTTAAGGGACAGGCAGAGGACCTGCTTTAGAAAGCAGAATGAATAAAGGTGGTTAGAGACATAGAAGGAAAGTTTTCCCTTTTCATTAAGGCTTTTCCTGATAACTTATTTAAAATTTGTAACTTTCTCCCTGGCATTCTTGTCATTGGTGATTTGGGAAGGGTTTCAAAGAAGTATGGGGTGAGATGTGAGATTGCTGTGAGGTGTGGATCAAATGCAGGTAAGGAAGGGAAAATAGCTAATGTACTTCTCTTGGCTATAAAAGGAATAAGTTATAGGATTTTGTTAGAGGAGAATATAGGAGATATTTTAAGCTAGACAAGAATGAAGAATCTATATGGGCTGAAAAGCAAAAGTCTCTAGGTAGCTTCAAAGCTTATCAGAATATGGCTAATTGATGAAGGAAGGTCACTTAGGAGAAGAGTTGGATCACATCTTGAGAACCACTAGCAAAAGAAGATAGAGAGCAAGTGCTACTAAGTTTGAAGAAGGTTCAGCTGAAATTGAATGTCAACAAACAGGTTTTTGAAATTTTTCTTGAGTAGCTATCAGCAACCCAGGTGTAGAGAATTAGAGATGGTAGCCGGTTGGATTGCTGGGAGTATGCTTATCTGCAAAGATGAAGGGCAAGCAAATTAAATGAAATGCAAATCAAAAGCACATTAAATAAAATACCAGCATGGAAAGTACCTGTTAATGCTCAATAAATGGTAGATGCTTTTCTATGCAAGTGCAATAGCTTTTGCCACACTCTGCTGCCCCTTCCAGGACTGGTTTCATAGTGATGCAGGCTGCCCCTGCCTTTTCTTCACTGAAGTCATGCCAAGCAGGCCCTCAAATGTCACTGTAGAAAGGTGACTCTCCAAATATTGCCATACATGTCACAGTGTTTCCGGTCACTCCACCAACATATAAAAGCTTCCATACTAAACTAAGTGGGCAACCATTGCCTTCTGAATGCCCCCAGCTCCTTACTTGTACCAGTCTAATGTTAACTAAAGGTTGTTGTTTATGGTTTCATTATGTACATGCATTGTTCTATGTTCCCAAATACAGGAATCACATCTCATTTCCATATGCCTCACCTGCAAACACTGAAGTCATGTGGTATAGGGGATCCTTCCTGGTTCTAGTCCCACTACTGAGCCACCTCTCCCCAAGGTGACACCAGTGACAAAGGCTACCTCTCATACCAGACCATATTTGTGTAGCCAATGAAACCACACTATGCAGAGAATGCTTTCCAGATCACATGTTCAACTGTTGCTACGTTGCATGCACAAATGTGCCTCATATCTTTCTACATATGTCACATTCTTATATGGGGAGAATATGTTATATTTTATGTTAGCCTGAACCCCTACGATGGCAGCACTTGCTCCTCAAATCACATTGTATTTTTGATACAGGGGACATGCTAACCTTGTCTGTAGTATTCAAATTTTAACACAGGTGCTGCTGGGCTGAGAACAAACCATATTTCATGCATAAGGGGCTGGCTACTTCCTATATATCTAAAGGTAAAATCCCTCTGTCACTCCACGAATCCCACTTATGTCTCATGTCCTAGTAACAAGCACACCTCAATTTCCATCACTAAAGTGGCTCTTCCATAAGCAAGATCTTAGACATTCGAGGCCCCTCAAATTTTACTATGTACAGAATGGTTACATGTAGTAGCTCTATGTGTGAGATTGTGCACTATCAATAACTTAAAAACTAAGAACATCTCTGAAAGTCTGCTTTAATGACTTTCAATTATTATTAATAACATGGAATAAGATGTTTGGGATAACATGTGAAAATTAAGATTTCTGTGGAGAACAAAGAGGAGCATTCAGCTAATTTCTAAATAGCAAACATATAGACTTGTGGACACTGAATATTTTAGAGGCAGCTGTCTCTGAGATCACACCTGCCACTTAGCTGCCTGCGGGGACTGCCCTCCACATAACCCTGGGTAGGTGGCTGTGCCTCTAATTATACCCTGTGAACCAGAGTCCCAGAAATCAACTATGAAAAGTCCCTCCTCAAGTTACACCATTTACAGATGCAATGGAAGCTGTTTACAGTTTTGTTCTAAATAGGCCTAATAAGTCTACTTTAACTGAGACAGTTTGCAATTGAGGTCATTGCCTTAAGAATTCACTATGGAGTTGCTAAGGGAGATCAGTTTCCCAGAGCTAAAGTGAACTTTGTCACTGTAATTTGAGTTGAGGCACATAAGACAGCTGGTGGTCTACCAAAAGGAAGGAAAAGCATGCCGAACAGAATAAAAGCAGCTGTGGGGTTCCCAAACATGGAGTCTACCACATCTGGCATAGGCTGACTTCCAAATTATCTGAGAATTTTCCAGGGTGCTGTCTTCTGATTTCATGGTCACCAGTGTTGAGCCTCTTGGACATGGTTCCTCCAAGCTTTAGAACCAGTAACTTGCATTCATATACAAGGTGTTTGGTTACAACTGGAAATAGCTTCTTCAAGATATACACTTATGAGCCAAAGTCTCCAGAGATCCTCTTAGAAAAAAGAATATTGACACTTCTCTGTTGGAGACATCTCCCTCTGTAGATGAGACAGATCACAGTGAGCTAGGTTTGAGAAGGTAAACAGAGTCTACAGTTATTGGAATACCTTGGCCATGCAAAAATTCTACCATTCTTTGGGAGTTTTGTTAGGTGAAAGATCAGGATGGACAGAGTAAACACGAATTTATGAATGCTCTTGAGGGTGGAAGTGGTTAGGAGGGTGGCTACCATTTTGAAAACATGAGATAAACAAAGTAAATCATCAAAATACTTACATAGCAGTATATAATTTTATACATCACTGATTTTCAAATTCAATTACCAGAACCTTTGTGATTCCAGAGATTCCATCAGCATCCTCTTAATAAAAGGAGATAAAAGAGAACAAAATGGGAATGACTCAGTTACTAGATATGACACTCTACAGAGCTGTGTTGTCCAGTATGGTAGCCATTAGCCACAGGTCGCTATTTAAATTTAAATTAATATTAAATAAAATCAAAACTTCAGCTCCTTAGTCACACTAATCACAATTCAAGTACTTAGTAGCCACGTGTGGCTAGTGGGTATCATATTAGATGTTGGACAGCATAGATATAGAACCATGAATTTTATGTAATCTTCACCAAAAAAAAAAAAAGAGAGAGAGAGATACTGCTCAAGTGAAGATTACTGGGCTATAATTAGGAGTTCCCAATGTAACATATTGAAAGGAGGCCTTCCATCTTCAGGTCCCTTCTCATTCCTGCACAATCCCTCTATATTTTAAAAGTTCTTGCAACACACAGTACTAACCCACCATGGATTCTATGGTCTTAAGTTGGCTTCAAAGTATTGAGAGTTAAAGATAAAGTTGTCCAGATTAATTTCTAAGTTTCTATTTCTGCCAGTCCTTTTCTTTAGCCAGCTTGAAATCAATGCTTATTTGTTCCCTGCCTCCTATTGTGCTGTACAACTCCAGTTTGATGCCCTGTATAACTTTCCTGACTTTCCTACATCCTAGATTTTAGCCAACATTCTGCTTATTGATTAATCATCTCTTCTGAGTAGTAATTTGATATGGATTATATAAAGATGGCAAATAGGTTACATTTCATTTGGTAACTCTGATCAATCATCAGTAGCTGCCTAGAGTGTTATGTAGAAAAGAATTAAGAGGCTATGTCCAACCTCACTGGAATAGAATGCAATGATTGATTAGTGATGTGTGCCATGGGCATAGTACATATATGCCACATATTGCTATCCCTGAAATAGATTAATTAGTTCCAATATCTATTTGTTCTGGTAACAATCCAACAATCCTTCTTATTTCCTTTGGCTCCTCTCATGGTTCATCTCTCCAGTTTGATGCTCCTTCGACACTCCTACCCCTGCTCGCCAGACACAGGCCCATGGGCTACCCATATTCCATAAACATTCCATCTGGGCTTCGTAGTAGGCTTCTTGTAAACTGTTCTGCATTTGGATACTTCTTCTCTATTGGGGCAAAAGGGGAGAAAAGGCAAAATCTATCCTTCTAGGAATCATACAGAAAGTCCCCATGTATCATATCATTTCTCTTACTGGATATGGGCCACATTTTCTTTTAATCTTGCCCCACAAACACATTTTTGATGGACCTCCAGTGAATAGAAATGAATTAATTATAATTTTTGCTTCATAGTACTTTATAATCACTATCCATGTATTTTTATTCTATCTATCTATTGATCTACTTATAATTGAACACCAACAAACCTACCATGCAAAAAAAGAACTTCAAAATTAATAGTAATTTATACCTATCTGTGTTCTTCTTCTGTATCCAATTGCCATCTGTCCCACCAAAGGGGTCACCACTAGCCTGAACAGTAGAGATTTTATATGAATTAGAAAAAGAGGTCTAATTGCCAGGTAAATTTTTTAGCTAGTATATTATTTATTTATCAAAAATAAAAACATATTTATTATAAATTATATAAATAAAATTATTTCAAATTGTCAATAAAAGTCTGAAAAACAGAAATTATTTGTATTTTAATTATAACTATTGGAAAATCAAATTCTCTACAATATAAAAATTTGTTTAAAAATAACTATATATCTTATTTTCATGAAATTGAATATCATGAGATTTTGAAAGCTTACTTGCTCTAATATCTTGTTTTCAATAGAAGTGGCTAATAGATTTTTTACTTTCTTATAACATTGTATTCCTTAAGTAATTTGTAATAAATTTTAATTTCGAGAAGCTATATACTTCACTGGTAACCAATACTGGAAAATTTAAATATACCCAGAGAGCCACAAAAATATTTGAAAATGCTTAGGTGAATCATACTAGATTTTAGAAAACATGGTAAGAAATTTAGTGCCTTACACAGTGATCTTATAGCAATATCATATTCTTTACAATATTCATTGGCTGATTTCAATTATAATTTTTTATGAATTTCAATAGTTGACAGTTTCATAATTAATCAAATCACTGGTAACCTAGAGCATTGAAAAGGCCATAATATTAGACCATATTTTATACCATCATTTTAACAGATGTTATTTTGTATCCAATTTAGAAAAACAGAAATTGATTCTGGTATTTATTTTTGGAGTATAAATGGGCTAATTGTGGAATTTGTGGTCAAAATGAGGCTTCTTCCCTATATTTTTGGTATTTCCTTCATTGGAGAACTTGGTATCAATGTCAAGAGACTCAGCAACTTGTTTGGCCTTTATTTTCTTCAAATAACTTCTTATTTCTTTTGATTCTTTCAAAGAAATTATGCACATAGAATTTTTGTTCCTTTATCATTTTTCATATAATATTTACTTTACTTAAAACATAATATCAAGTTGTTACTGACAAATAAATTCAGTAGTGGATATTATCTATACATTTGACTTGAAGTCTAGATTTCTATATCTTATTTATAAGTTCCTAATTTAGATGCAGCGATTATTTAAGATGTTATTAAATCAACGAGGTCTTTTAGTCACCAAACTTGACTCTCAATTGTAACTCTCAATGGAACAATATGTATCCACCATATTTTTATAGAAAAAGACACCTTGCTTTCAATTGTAAAAACTTCGTTTCTACAGATACTCATTTTGATAGAATAAGAGCATTTACCACACTGTGTGGACAATTATTGCAATAAATATACAAATTACCTCTCTTTGGAATCAACAATTTTATCATAAAAGCAAGAAAAACTTCAAAAGGATAAGATGTTTATGATATAAATGGCTTCTCCTCAGTGTGATGTCCTTATGCAGGTCACAAACTTAAAAATCTACTGATTGGTAGCTCTGAGCCCTTTTTTCTGAATTTCATGTTTATTTATTGTTTGGTGTGAGTTGACAAAGAGGCAATAATGCAACAAAGTTAGGTGCCATGAGTATCCAAGCCACTTATTCATGTAATTGATTCATGCCTTCAGGACCTGCCTGAGCAAAGTCTTAAATGTATCACTTCATTGTTCAAGGGGTTAAATGGATAGCTGCTATGTCTTCTCAAGCTTATGATATGGTAGATCTAATAATACCCAGATCATGATGGGCATTTAGCTTGCAAAGTATCTTGGTATCTTGTGTCCAGTTTCAACTAGGGCCCAGTAACATATTAGAAGATGATTTTCAAACAGAGGGCATTTTTCTGCTATTGCATGGTCTCACTCCAGAGCCCTGAAGGTCTGTACTGTTATTCTCCTATTGGAGGCACATTAAATACTGTCCCTCTCTCTTGGTGGCAAAAGGTGCAAAAGTGCAACGATTTGTCCATTACTTGGGAAAACGTCCCACAGATTCCAGACTTTCCTATAACTTCACCAATATGGCAAGACCATGACTTTCTATGAGTTTATCTCCCAACTTTTGGAATACAAGTACCTTACTCAAGAATGTAGGGGTATCGCCATTTCCAGCTCAGCTAACCCAATTAATATGGTGTGGACAAGAATGACTTCTCAGGAATTTAGAGATATTCAAGGTTCCCACCACCTATATTATGTCAAAGAGCAGCAGTTAACTTGCACTGAGGCAAGAGAGTGTTTGTAAACTGCTGTATTTACAAAGTGAATGTGAATTGCTTTCAATCCTCCCTGCTGATATGTATCAAGATGAAAGCATTCTTCCAAATCAATATCTATACACTAAGTGCTACAGACCAAGTTGTTCTGCTTTCAGAAAGATACTACATCCAGCACAGCCACTGCAATCAGGGCTTCCGTTTTGTTAAGTTTACAGTAATCACTATCATAAGCCATGAACCACCAGATTTTACAGAATTTAGATGAGAAAATTGAGAGACAAGAACACATCTTTTAAATCTTCGATGGTGACACTAATTTCTGCAGTACTTTCTAAGAATATGATTTTTTTTTCTGATTTGAATGTCTGTCAGACAGCTGGGAGGGTTTCACTTGGTTTTTCCTACTATAATGGTCCTTCATCCATAGATCGAAGAAACAATAGAAAGGATCTTCCATTCTTGGCATCTAAGAGTGCGTATCCCAATTACATACTCAAAGAGCAGAGAAAGAGACACAGTCTGGGTGTGTGGACCATTTGACTCAATATGAGATAAGCTTGGACCGAAACTCCATTTCTTTATCTGATTCTTAGAACCTTCATACTAATCAGAAGAACATGATGGTATTTTGGGTCACCTGTGATCAATGTCACCTTAAAACCTATATACAACAGCTCTAAAATATGAATATTTCCTTTTCCCCAGTGTAAAAGTGTCCTGAGAAAAGGCTGTAAAAGGAAACACCAAAGGAATATTCAATATTTATAATTTAGGTGACCCAGCATCATCTTAAATCAATGGGTATGTGAATGACTATATGTGGAAATTGCATGAAGGAGTACAATTTTTCATTTGTGGCATCTGACATCAACCTTCTAATCACCCGATTTCTATTTTTTTAATTATAATAAAATTGAGAAACAGCCTAGTTGACTCCCCTGCCCCAGGAACACCATGGTCTATTTTCATTGCCATAAATGTCTATGAATCAAGGCATGACAATTACTATTCTATTCTTGCTACCTATTATATTAATAAAGATGGATGGCACAGGGTTGCCATCTGGCCTCTGTAATTCCAGAATCTCATCATCCACATTGTATTATAGAGCCCATTTTCATGGCAAAATCTCACACTGTCAACCCTAAACTACAGATAAGAGCCATTGCTGAGCTCAAAGATATTGTTTTTATCACGAGTGCACAGCTTATTAAAGTCGCCTCTGGCCCTCCCAGGGTACAGAGCCAGTCAGCGGGTTTTCAAGTCTTACATTGTAAATCCATTTTAACCCCTTGAGCTCACTTTCTTAATAAATACTGTGCCAAGAAAGTTCGGGTAGCTCTACCTTGATTACTCAAGCCCATCGACATGGCCAAGCTTCAAGGAGCCATTCAGGTAAATATTAGGAGCAGCTCTAAATACCCTTGCCGGAAGATTAAATTTGAATTCACAAATAAAATATACTAAAGGAATGTGGCAACTGCATGTCACTTGTGAGGTATAATTTTCTTTCCCTATAAAGGACATTATTAGGGCCATTGGTGGACTTTGAATAAGGTCAATATATTAGTTAAAATGTTACATTAATGTTAATTTCTTCAATTTTATAACTATATTGTGGTTATATGGGAATGTTGATTTTAGGAAATATACATCGAAATATTTAGAATTAAAGGGCATATTGTCTCCAGTTTACTCTCAGTTAACATGTATGTATATGGTGAGAGAGAAAAGGGGGTGAGAGAGAGGGAGAGACAGGGAGGAAGAGAATTGGGGAAAGGGGGATTGATAAAGCAAATGTGGAAAAATATTAACATCTGGGGAACTTGAAGATTGTACCATTTTAGCAACTTTTCTGAAGTCTGTAATTAGTTCAAAATAAAAGTTTAAAAATGTTCTAATGCATAGGTGAATTTTCCCATGACAATGAATTCTTCTTTTCCAGACATATATTTTTCCACCTCAATAGGTCTTGTAATTTCTTTGATATTTAGGCTATTTCTTCCTGGATCAGGAGTTGCATTAGGTTGAACCATATAGAATTATATCCTAAAAGTTAAGAGTATACTTTTAAGGCCCTCCAAATTCAGATCTGCATACTCATGACATCAAGTCCTCAAACCAATGCCCCCAGAAAGCATGTGAAATAAATATAGTACTTAAAAAGCATAGAAACCTCCCTGCACCTGTCCACAAGGAATCCCTTCTTTTAGAGCCACTACAAGTTTCACCTATGCATTGTCTGCACCAGCCAGCACCACTTTGACATTAGACACTGGTCTATATCAGGAGAAACTACATGATCTACAGGAGGATCTTGAAATGGACTAAAGATCATTCCAAGTACTTCTCACCAAGAGAAACAATTGAGTAAGAGACCTAATCTGGTTCTTTTGTCACATCCACTTGATCCTGTGGGAAACTCAAGTACCTATTCCAGATCCATTCCAAGTTAAGGAGATTGCAAAACCTATTACTTTCCACTTCCAGTTTCTTATTTCTTTACATTTAGCCAACAAATTCTTATATCTACCCTTTCTTGAGATCACACATATCTCATTCATTTACATTCTATCTAAATAATCAAAGAGAATGAATTGGAGTTTTCATTTTCTCTCTTCAGTCTTGCCACCTCCCCAGATCTCTACCTAGTAAAGTGGATACATGCTTTTTGTATTAGTTTCCTAGGACTGCCGCAACAAAGTACCACAAATGGGGTTGCTAAAAACAACAGAACTTTATTCTCTTACAGTTCTGGAGGCTACACGTCTCAAATCAAGGTATTGTCAGGGACATGTTCCAAAACCTCTAGAGAAGAATCTGGTTTTGTCTCTTCCAGTTTCTGGTGGTTGCCAGTAATATTTGGTATTCTTTGGTTTTTAGTTGCACAACTCCAATCTCTGCCTCCATCTTTCTTTTTTTTAGTGACTCCGAACCTCTTTCTCTTTTAATTGCAATAATTATACATAACATAAAATTTATCATTTTAACTATATTTAAGCATACAATTCAGTGGCATTAAGAACATTCACAATGTTGTGCAACCATCACCACTACACATTTCTAGAACTTATTCATCATCCCAAACTGAAACTCTGTACCCATTAAACAATATACCCCTCTCTTTTTAGCAATGAAGAAATCAACCAAAAAGGGAAGAGCTGGCCCAATTCATGCAGTTAGAACATGGTCTACGACCTTGGAATCAAGAGCTCTGTCTCTTTTACATTCTGATTTCTTAGAATAAGAATCTTCAAAAATACATACACACTCACCAAATACTCAATTGCCTGTTCTGGGAGTCACAAATTCAGAAGGATGTTGGCAAACAAGGGTGTATCCAGAAACAGCAGACAGGATGGCTAGGGACCTGGGAGCCTTGTCTCTTAAAAATGGAAAGAATTGATGATGGAGGATCAGAGAAGTTATGGGTGTCTTCAAGGGTTTTAAGGTATGATGTGGAAAAGAGATTCAGCTCACCTGACTTCAAAGGGCAGGACAAGGATGGAGGGTGTGAGTGGCAGTGAGATCACTTCTATTGGAGATGTTGCAGAATTTGTATTACTCAGCTAAAGCAGCAGGTGCTGAGCTCCAGGCTGCTGGAGGTGTGGTGCAGAGCCTGGCTGACCATTTGTGCTGGTGTGATGTGGGAGAGATGGACGCAGCTGAGAAAGTGCCCCTTCCAACTCTGAGACCCCTCATTAAGGAGCAGGGAGATGATGTCTGGGGCCATGGGCCCACCTACTCCACCATGAACAGTTCACACACTCCTGGGCTGAATAGAGTAGGCTGGAGTCCTGAGACAAAGGGCTTTTGAAGCATTTGATGGAAAGGTGCTGACAGTTTCAGCTGGCAGTGCACTGGGGACAGTGCATAGAATGGTTGGACTTTGTGCTCTCCAAACTACAGGCCATGAAATCAATTTAGTAGTTTCACCCAGGAATTTTTTTTAAAATGAAATAAAATTGAACAGAATATATCATAAGGCTGGGTGCAATGGCTCACACCTATAATTCCAGCACATTGGGATGCTGAGGCAGAAGGATCACTTAAGGCCAGGAGTTCAAGACCAGCCTGGGCAATATAGTGAGACTCCATCTCTATGGAAAATAGAAAAATTAGCCAGGCATGGTGGCATGTGCCTATAGTCCCAGTTACTTGGGAGGCTGAGGAAGGAGAATTCTTTGAGCCCAGGAGTTCAAGGCTATGGTGAACTATGATGACAGCACTGCACTCTACCCTGGGCAGCAGACTGAGATCCTGTCTCAAAAAAAAAAAAAAAAAAAAAAAAAAAGAATAGGACAACACACAGGGTAAGGATAAATAAGTATTTTTCAAGAAATTATTTTGGTTATATTTTATATATGTGTGTGTACAGGTCAATGTAAAATGTATGTTTTACTGTGGGTTTAATTTTTTTTATTTAAAAGTTGAAAAGCCACTATTTAATGTAAAGCATGAAACAGAAATGTCTGGAGTCTTAGAAATGGGTCACAAGTTTCTAAAGAGGTCACATGCCAGAATAGGGAGATCACAGTCCCCACCAAGTGGGACTTCCCCGTTCACTTGCTTTCTTGGTCCAGTATACTATGAAGCTCATGTCCGTGACACAGCAGTTGGGCCTGAAGGAAATTAGAAATATTTTACCCTCAAATGTATTTCTTTTTTTTATTTCAGGATATTATGAGGGTACAAACATTTTGGTTACATTTTATGTCTTTGCCTCACCCAAGTGAGGGTTAGAAGCATGCCCTTCCCCTCTATAATGCTCACCGTGTCCTTTAGTTGTGAGTTTACCCCATCCCCCTAATCCCTGGAGAATATTACTGTCATGTGAGCACCATAGTGTTCATCAGTTAGTGCCAATTTGATGGTGAGTACAAGTGGAGCCCATTCTTCTGATCTTGTGATACCTCACTTTGAATAATGGGCTGAAGTTCAATCCAGGAAAATATAAGAGGTGCTAGACCACTGTCATTTCTTATAATTGAGTAATATTTCATTGCATACATATACCAAATTTTAATAATCCACTCATGTATTGACGGGAACTTGGGTTGTTTCCACATCCTTGCAATAGTGAATTGTGCTGCCATAAACATTCGGGTGCAGATGCTTTATTATAGAATGTCTTTTGCTCTTTTGGGTAGATGCCTAATAGTGTTACTGCTGGATTGAATGGTATTTCTATTTTTAGCTCTCTGAGGTATCTTCAAATTCTTTTCCACAGAGGTTGCACTAATTTGTAGTCCCACCAGCAGTGTAAGAGTGTTCCTGTCTCTCCACATCCTCACCAGCATTTGTTATTTTGGAATTTCTTGATAGAGGCCAATCTCACTGGGGTTAGGTGATATCTCATTGTGGTTTTGATTTGCATTTCTCTAGTGATTAGAGATGTTGAGCATTTTTTATATGTTTTCTGGGCATTATTCTGTCTTCTTTAGAAAAGTTTCTGTTCATTTCCTTTTCCCATTTGTTGATGGGGTTGTTTGATTTTTCTTGTTGATTTTTTTAAGTTCTAGATAGATTCTTGTTATCAGCCCTTTATTGGATGTGTAAAGAGCAAATATTTTCTCCCATTCTGTAGGCTGTCTGTTCACTCTAATGATAGTTTCCTTGGCTGTGAAAAGGCTTTTTAATTTGATCGGATCCCATTTATTTATTTTTGTTGCTGTGGTGATTGCTTTGGGGTTCTTCAAGAATTCCTTAGGCCAATTCCTAAGGAATTGGAATGTCCCTAGGCCAATGTCTGAAAGGGTCTTCCCAACATCTTCTTCTAGAATTCTTAAAGTCTCATGCTTTAGGTTTAATTCCGTTATCCATCTTGAATTGATTTTTGTGAGAGGTGAGAGATGGGGATGCAGTTTCATTTTTCTGCATGTAGCTTCCAGTTTTCCCAGCACCATTTATTGAAAAAAGATTCTTTTCCCCAATATATATTTTTGTCAGCTTTGTCAAAGATTAAATTACCATATGCAGATGGTTTCATCTCTGGATTCTCAGTCCTGTTCCAAAGATCTATGTCTCTGTTCTTATGCCAGTACCATACTGTTTTAGTTATTGTAGTCTTGTAGTACAACTTGAAGTCTGGTAGACTGATACGTGCCAGTTTGTTTTTTTTACTTAAGATTGCTTTGGCTATACAAGGTCTTTTCTGGCTCCATATGAAGCATAGAATTGTTTTTTCTAGATCTGTAAAGAATGATGATGGCACTTTGATAGGGATTGCATTAATTCTGTTTGCCAACCCATGTGTATGGTATGATTTTCCACCTGTTTAAGTCCTCTGGTATTTCCTCCCTCAGTGTTTCAAGTTCTCCCTGTGGAGGTCTTTTCCTCTTTAGTTAAATATATTCCTAGGTATTTTATTTTCTTTGTTGCTATTGTTAAGATTACTGAGTCTTTGATTTGGTTCTCACTCTGTTGTTGGCGTATAGGAATGCTGATTTCTGTGCGTTGATTTTGTAACCGGAGATTTTGCTGAATTTGTTTATCAATTCCAGTAGTCTCATGACAGAATCTTTCATGTTTTCTAGATATAACATCATATCATCAGCAAAGAGCGCTAGTCATCCCTCATTTGGATGCCCTTGATTTCCTTCTCTTGTCTTATTGCTCTGCCTAGGACTTCCAGCACTATATTGAATAGAAGCAGTAATAGAGGGCAACCTTGTCTGGTTCCAGTTCTAAGTGAGAATACTTTCATTTTTTCCCTGTTCAGTATGCCTTTGACTATGTGTTTGTCATATATGGCTTGTATCGTTTTTAGGTAAGTCCTGTCTATGCCTATTTTGTTAAGCATTCTTATCATAAAAGGGTGTTGAATTTTGTGGAATGTTTTTTCTGCATCGATTGAGAGGATCATATGTTCTTTGTTTTTGTTTTCATTTATGTGTTGAATTACCTTTATAGATTTGTGTATGTTGAACAATCCCTCTGTCTCTGGGATGAGGCCCACCTAGTCCTGATGGATTATTTTTTTGATAAGCACCTGAATTCGGTTTGCTAGGATTTTGTTGAGAATTTTTT